>CAEGAF010047771.1:0-19307 GCA_903067075.1 Micropoecilia bifurca
AAAATAAAAAAGTACATACATATATTTACATATATATGTACTTTTTATTTATTTTTTTTCTTTACACCCTTGTCCCACTGAGGGACAAGGGTGTAAGCTGCCGTACTGCCTCTTGCCTTGCTTTGACTGAGAAAACCAAGAGTTTTGAACCTAGGGTCCAGCAATGTGGCCATTGTCACGACACTTAATGATTCAATACTCGTGACTTGCTTTTTGACAGAAGTCTCTCAACATCATTTGTGATAAGTGCCGTCTTTGTAAGCACCGCATGGTGCAGCATGTTCATTAAAGGTATAACCTTGGATATTGACACCCTTTTCTCCTCAGAGAGCTCTGAAGTTGCTTGAAAAAAAATGGGAACAACACCAGTAAGGATTCCTCAATTATCTCATAATCCTGAGAAGTCAGAGCGATGATATCAGTTTTGACATGTGAGTGCTGCGGCCACAGGTTCTTTTTGCTGAAACCGACGTCCCAACATAAAGTAAGTGCTGTTCCAGCGTGTGTCCACATCGATTCTAAACTTTTACGACTGTCTTCCCTTCTGTATTTGAGTCCCTTCTAGACTTTCTTTGGTCCTTGAGTGGCAATATGCCACAGTTCTTTCAGCCTTTGCACGGATGACACAGAGGGAAAGGATCTGGTCAAATGATTTTCGGACTAATAAATTCAGTCCATGAGCAATGCAGATTGAGTGCCTGATCTTTAATACCTTAGCACATGCAATCATGTTAGCGGCAGCATCAGTCACCAGACAGTTCACCTTATTGGTTATTCCCCTCTTCCCCCATGTGATTATGCACCACCCTGGCCAGATTGTCAGATGTGTGAGTGGAAGGGAAATGTTCCACTCCTGTTAATACGATGCCCAGTTTGTCATTGGGATCAATGACGTAGCATGTTATGGCCAGGCATGCCTCCATATTCATGGATGTCCATGTTTGCTGTCAGGGCGACAACAGACACCTTTTGTATGTCTTCTTTGGCCTTTTCTTTCGTTTTGAAGTATTTCTCTTCCAACATCTTTTTTAATGCCTAAAATGATGATTTACATTACTGAAATGATTTCAAATGACCACATTAGCTGTTATTGTTTACACATATAAACCTTTCTAGTAGGAAGAACATGTTGGATCCAGCAAATGGATGAGCTCTCTGAACCCCTCATCCTCCACTACTGAAAAGGGTTGGGAATCTTTTACAGTCAGATTTACCACAGCCTCATCCAGCACTTTTTGTCCTTTTCTAGTTAAAACAGGTAAAATAAAGAGATATTTAGCCAGGTAAAATAGCTCTTTATTTTAGCTGTTTGCTAAAGTAGCTAAAACAAGTAGCTATTTAGCCAGATACTCTGGGTGGTTAAATAGCTATTTTAAGCTACAGCTATTTTAGCTATAGCTTAAAATAGCTGTAGCTTAAAAGCTAATATTTGCTATTTTAGTTGTTTTTAGCTACATGGAGGACAAAAATGGAAGTAAAATGAACCCAAGAATGATCTATATTTATATCCCTCCACTTTCATTCTCACTCCAACATTTGTTCGATTGTCCCACTGAGCTGCTGTAGCAATTGGATGGTAAAATACCTGTGACTCTGCCAACCTGTCGGCTTCCTGCTGAGGTGTGAAAAGGTAATACATGCAACGCCTTTCCTCGGAAGTACCGCAGTACTTCACACTATCCTACTGCACAGCATCTGAAAACCAAGAAGGACCACTGGCCAAGTGGTTTAGCACCCCATTAGAGAGGAAGAAACGATTGGCGGCTTTCACTGACGACGATGCCGTAAGATGACTCGTCTTGTAGTTCCCAGGCTGACAGGTATCCAGAGAGCTGGGAGTAAAAAGAAGTAAATGTGATACATTTACTTCCCATTAGAGTCACATCTGCCAGAGGAAATCATCAGGGTGTTTTGACAAATGAGCACTTTACTGTGTAATACACTGAATGCTTGTAACGTTAAGTGTTTTTGCAAATACAGCTGAAGCCAGATATTTACATTCACAATATAAAAATATATATTTGTCCCCTCACTCTCTCACCTTAGATCTTATGAAAACTTCCATGTCTTAGACCAGTTACTATTATCAAAATGATTTGTATTTGCCACATTTATGAATAATGAGAGCGGGGATATTTTAGACTTACAGAAGCTTACATACGAAATACTTGGTAGAATATCCTGTAAAACTTTGACTGTGTAGCGTCAAACATGCTGGGTACATTTGTTGTTTGTTGTAATCCTGCATAACGTTGTTTGAACAGATGAATGCAGGATGCTCTGACATTGTGAAATTGGACTGGTGAGTGACTCTAATTTATCCTGCTCCAAGGTTCTCTTCCCAAAATCTTAGCAATTTTTCTACTTTAATTTTTCAGGATTTCACAGCAATACGCTTTCGTGTACTGAAGATACTGTAGGCAAATGTCCAGATTATAATAACATTAATGTAAGTGGACGTCTAAATTTGAGTCAGAAAAATTGAAAAATACTTTTGAAAAATTACTCTTTTGATATTCTGGAAGTTCTGTAAATAGATATCACTTTGGAAATAGGCCTTTCTCTTCAAACCCACACACAAAAGAACACATTTTTTGACCTTTTGCTGACCCTTTGTGAGACAAAAAAAAAGAATAATCCCTTTAATGAACCATGTGTAATCGGAGAACTTTGAAACAACAGTAAAAAACATCTTGTCCAACTTGTACTTTCGCACTGAGTTTGGTTTCTCAAGCTGCCTCTGTGACAAACGACAAGCCGTCACGTCCCGAACGTGGCAACCCCTGAACGCCTCTCCAGACAAGGATTGTTAATTTCTGTGTCTAGATTAAAAACACCTGTTGGTAAACAAGACAATTATTCTGTTGAGTCCAAAAGGGAGCTGTGCATTAATCATATATGCATCCTGCCGTGTTAAAAGGCAGCTTGATATTCCCCCACAGAATTCCCACTGATTAACTTGATACTCCTGACTGTTTAAAATTCATCTCACCGGTGAACAAGAAACTGATCTCTTGTGTATGTGTGCATATGTGTGTGTGTCTGTGTGTGTGTGCATAAACTCAACTGAGTTATTTCCTTGAGATCTCTCAAAAAGTGTATGCATAAAATATCCCGGTCCCTCGGTGTCAGCACAATTAGCCGTTAAATAAAATGCCTGCTCCCCGATGCTTTTGCAACATTTTAATTAGACAAACCAGCCAAAGCGAGAGGCTTTTACTAAAATAAACAGCCCTGTTTGCCAAGAAAAAGCTCCCTGGGGGAACAAGCGCAGAGGAAGGTTGGCTTTCGGGGCAGGAAGTGGAGTGATGGCAACAGTTTAACCAAGAAACTAAAAAGATGTTGGAGGTTTTTCCAGTACATATTTTTTTATTTCCTTGAAGTTTTTAGTAGGTTTCAGACATATTCTACTTGTTTTATTTTTTTTGTGTTCTTTTGCTGCTGCTTCCATCTGAGGTCTCTCATTTAAAACAGATGTCAAATATCAAAATCTCAATTTGTAATCAAATAATTAATAATTAAAACACAGATTTGTAATGTTTAGATATAGCTGTTTTCCCCAGATACAAAAGCCAAAGATGCCTGACTTTTATATTACTAGCAATTACCTGGAAAAACATTATTTTACCTCCACACCAACTGTGCAAAAACCCGATGTTGATTGGGTTGATCATTTATCTTGTTGATTGATATCACAATCAACAAGATAAATGCAAACACTTTCTTTATATTGTTACTAAAAGCTGAAGATTTTTGTTTTAAATAAATGACCCTCACTGAGGTTTTTTAATCTCCTTTGTACAAAACAATAGTGGAAATGTCATCCAACATTTACACTATCCAACATTTTGTTAATTGCTCATTTCAGCAAGCAAACGTCTGATTGTGTCTTTCCTCCCAGGTTTCTCACGTCTCCAGTTGTACTTCCGTGCGAAGCTTGTCACATCACCGTTTCAATGTCTTTGTCAGCTGTTGCCACTACCCTGCTCCACAGAGAGCCAGCCTCAACGTTTCCTCTCTCCATCTTTGTCCGTGGATCGTTCCCATTTGTCCTCGTCTTTGAAGTGACAACTGTCTGACTGTCATACAGTACGTGTAATCACATTGTCAGGCCATTTTCAAACAGTGTCACTCCTTTTTATCCCCTCCGAGGCTTAAATGTTTTAAGGCGGCCGTATTTCCACGAGTGTCTATTGGTCACATTAACCCGGGAAATGCTAAGTCAAGGTGCAACATCCTTCCAGAGAAATTAAAAGCAAATTAGAAATTGGTGGGAAGGCAAGTTAGACAACACAGAACCATTTGAGGATCAAATCCCAACATTGCTGCCTGAATCAGAAAGACATTTGTAGGACTTTTCTCCATATTTCCGTTTTGTTTGAATATTGATAGAAGAACAATTCTTCCCTTCAAGGAGCATTGAAACACCATCAAAGCTACAAGAGTCGTTGGTTTTCCCAGAACAATTGTAAAACTGGTAATTTGTTAGATAACCTAGACCTTTTTTGTTGTTTAGAAGTCTATTTCTTCTGATGTTCCAGACCTCAAGACTTTCTCAAGACGCCAGTGAAAAACAAGGAGATGGTGTAAATTTTATTAGCAAATTCAATTATGAAGCAAAGGACCGACTGGTGACTGTAGTACTGATGGCAACACACAGCAGAGACAGATTCTCCTCTCGAAGGCGACTTTGGGATGATTGTCCATCTGAACTGTCCCATTTCTGACACCAAATATTGATGAAGTTTGAGGAGCAGGGATTATAAAAATATCCAACATGGAGAAGCATGTTTGTGGTCCGATAATCTGGAACAAACTTCCAGAAAACTGCTGAAACACTGAGTTTCTTTAAATCAGAGCTAAATCCGCTCATGTTTAGAGTTGCCTCTGATTCATAACTGGAACATTGATCAACGTATTTGCTACGCCATAACAACAGTTTCAGCCTTGTTGCTGAAATATGCTTTACAAGTAAACTTCACTTGTAAGTATAGAACAGTGAATTATCTCGCTAAAGTTTTTCTTTAATATTTTTTATTTTATGTTAACCAACTGGTGCGTCTAATCACAGCCTTTCAGGTGACAAGCTAGGATAAGAGACTCTCGTTACTCTCTTAGAAGAAAATAATTTCTACTGAAGAACAATAACACAGGCTGATGAGAGAGACAGAGAGGCAGGATTACTTCTCTGAAAACAAAGGGTGGGACATCACAGATAATTTCACCACAACAATAAAAAGTCAAAAAATGATCAGATCTCAGAAATAATTACATTTCATTGTACTGTATTTCCCAGCGTATTATGTTACTCTCTTTTTCTGGTCTGATCCTGGTTTAGGACGGTTGACCCTTGTGTTACATGTCATCTGATCTGAGATCTCTGACCAAGGCAAGTGTAATTTTAAGGGATATTGTGGAAGATAATGTTCAATGGGGGTCATAATCCAATGTGGGCTTATGCTACACTAAATGGTAGAACAGAGAAAACTAATTCAAATCTTAGGTTGTCAAAGTGGGGACCAGACTGACAAATATGAGCAGATGCACGGTCAGTACAAACTATCCCCTAATGGATGACATGGAAAGTCATTTAAAGTTGTAGAATTTAAATATTAACAGGTTAAAAATTAGTATATTGATATTATTCATTAATGTCAAATTGTGGAAGTTATTTCAGTGTTTATGTATTTATCAAGTCATGACATTTTTAGCCCTCCGTAACATGCAAGCATTGCGTTTTTGACCATCAAACTCTGATTTAAAAAGGTATTTTTTAAATTAAAGTTGGATATTTGAAGTGTTCCTTCACTTTTACAAATAATCTGAACTGATATTATATATATATATATATATATATATATATATATGTATATATATATATATATATATATTTTTTTTTTTTTTTTTTTTTTTTTTTTTTTTTGTCAAATTACCTATATATGTAATCTTACAGTTTCACAGACATTGTAAACTTGTTGGCTCAAAGTTGCACCTTTTTCACATAATGTCCATTAGGGGGCAGTATAACCTCAGTATTCAGCCAATGTTGACCCAACAAACGTTCCCCCTGGATGTCCTAAAGGCTCATGTTGCCCCCTGAAGGACAAAGAAGAAGCGAATAATCGTTTTTATCTAACTTTGTATTCTATGAAATGAGCGCTTCTCGTCTCTTCTGAGGAAAAAGAAAAAAAAACAGGTTAATTGGATAAAACTAATATCCACATTAGTTGTGCAAATTGAAGCGGGAGTATGTGACTTTGGGAAGTGGCTTAGAAAATCTGAATTCTAAGAAAGAACCGTCCGCTTGCTCTCCTTTGCTGAATCTCTGAGCGATATCTTTTGTCTTTGCTACAGCTATTTACAGTCGCATAATGCCATCTAGATAAACTCTTTTGATGTGCAGCAATCTCAGATCTATTCTCTCTGTTCTTGACGGCGATGGATTTAGGCACGGCAATCAGGGTGGATTCACATAAAGGGCATTGATTGATTCTCAGATTATCTTTCGTGGGGGAAAGTTTGGGTTTCACTCTATAAAAGGGTTTGTTCAAAATGCGGCCGCAAAATCGGCAAAATGTTTTCTTTTTTCTTTCCGTGGTGGGAATTAGCGGCACAGATGGAGCGCGAAGTAAAGTCAGTCAACTTGGTGGCGGCCCAAAGGTTGACGGCCTCTGCAGAAGTTCTCGATTCTTTATTTAATTATACTAACATTTGCTTCTGCTTGGAATTAAAAATAAAATAAAATAAAATAAAATAAGAATCATTTCACCAAGAACAGTATTCATGCTAAAATATTCGCTTCACCTCCATCATAATTAGAAGGAAGAAGTAGCTTAGACAGCACAGAAGACATTTCAAGTTTTGCCAGAGAGAGAGAGAGAGAGAGAGAGAGAGAGAGAGAGAGAGAGAGAGGTATGGGTGTGTGATAGTTCGTCGGCCCAAACAGAGTCATAAAGTGCTGCATGGTTAAGCCTGATGAATTAATAACGGGGAGGCAGATGGGTCCCAGGGGCCCTGTGGGAGCAGAGCAGCATGGAGAGCAGAGCAAGAACACCATGATATCACAGACGTTCACACCCTCACACACTCTGTCTGTCTGCGTCCGGGGTAAACAGCCAGACACTCATTTGCATCCGTACAAAGTGTAGGAACAAAGACGCATATATGCAGAAACCGTCCTCAAGGTTAAACCGAATCGCGCTTTTAATTCAAGAATCCAGGACGTTCTGTTGAGGTTTGACCCGGATTGTTTAATTTGTGTGTATTAATGCGGAAAGAAGTGTCGAAAATGCCAACGCAGGCTCGGTTTGTGGAGTCCAATCTTATCGCCGAAGTGTTGGGTGTTATTTTACTTAATTGTTTTGGGCGTTGCAGCAAACCTCAGAGTGAGGGTTTGGACTGCTTGAACTTTTCTTTCTGAGAATATCCGTGTCTGGCGCGTTGCCTATAAGCAATCAGCGTCTGAATCGGTTTAATTGCTGAGTTCGATTAAAGTTGCTCGGGGTCAGAATTTATTGTTGGGATTAAAACTGATGATAAAAATGGGACCATTATTAGGCCGTTCATTTCTCGTGATCTTTTTTTCTCTTTATGACTTTGGGAACTGTTTGTCTGATTTCTTTCACAGTAAAATAGGAACTAATAGCTGCAATAAAGCATCTTCAATATCGCTGCTCACACACACGCACACACACGCCCACACACACACCAATATCCCAAACTTGCTTCAGCTGAAGTGAGAACGATCAGATTCTTTGATTTCTAATCGACTAAACAACTTCCAGCACTTACATATGAATATTTTCTTTTAGAATAATGAATGTTTCTTGAAAACTGCTACCTCATCAACATCAGAAGTATTTCCTTGCAGCTTTTTTACCTCAGAAAAGTATTTACATCCCATGAAATTTTCCGATTTCTTTCAAGACACTTACAAGCTTCCATGTGTTTGATTGATTGGGACTTAATGCGATCAGTTAACACAAAGAAAGAAATGCACAATTATTATTCTTTTTCCATTTACATTTTGTTTCACATCTAAAATGGGTGTTGCTTTGCTTTCTCCCCATCCTCTGTAGAGTCACGTTTTACAGCTGAAAGTATTTTTTGGTATTTTTCTACCAGCTTTGGGATGGTACAAATTAATACCATCAAAGTAGTTCAAGCTCAATTAGACTGGATAGAGAGCATCTGTATAATGTAATTTTCAAGTAAACTTTTTCAATTTGATGTAGACCTGGGCTTTGACTAGGCAGTTCTAACACATACTTATGCTGTGACCTAATCGGTTGTTGCTCTGGCTGTGGATTAAAGCTGTTGTCCTGCTATAGAAGTTGAACCTCTGCTAAAGTGGAGAATTTCGTCCTCTAAGAGGTTTTTATCCATCACTGTGTTGTATTTCAGTTCAACTTGGTTAAAATGTTATTCAGTTCAACTCAAAAGTGATCCCAGCAGGATCTTCGGTGTTGCAATTAGGCCTGCCGTAATACGCAATAAACAGATTAATCACATAATAAATCAAAACAAGCTTGACTATTTCCATTGTTTTTCTCTTTTCTCTTTCTTTTTACCAGAAATTGGACGACTGCTTTTCTTGAAGGGCCCGTTTGTTTACAGAGACTTCATAATTCATTTCAATAGTTTCTTCTGCTGTTTTGTTTATATATTTTGGATACCTAAAATATCTTCAGTGTTCATTAGAATAAAAACTTTATTGATCTTTGATCATGCGTCCTTGCACTATAATGCCATTGAATTACTTAAAACCAGCCTCAAAACAACAATATTGCTGTTTATCGCAATAACCTCTGGGACAATTTATCGTCCAGCCAAATTTGTTAACGTGACATGCCTCGTTGTCATTTGAACTATACAAGTTTCTTCAAAGAGTCCATTACGGTCATGTCAGTATCTCCTGTAGCAGTTGGTATTGCAGCAGTTCTGAGGAAACCTCTGATTGAAGACACTCCTGTTATATCGCAGACGCATATGGAGGATGCTCAGGTTTATCCATTACATTCTTCATGCTATGTGAGCATTTTTTTAAGGCAGAGACTCTGATGCTGCTGCTCTAACAGATGAACCTCTGCTTGCTCTGGACAAGTCCTCTAATCTGAGAGGATTAGAATGAATGATAAAAGAGGGATTGTTCTTAGGTTTGTTATTTACACAACTTTATGTTGTGTAAATGACAAGAATTCCTGATGATTGGGTTTTTAAAGTCTCCCACAGCTGTAAAAAAGTGAAAAAACAAAACACTGAAAATACAATGTTTAAGTGTTGTGTGCAGATCTAATGTTGTGCAAGTTGATGACACAACAGAATGAGCTGCATGAAAACATATAAAGAGCACACTGGTCAAGGTTACCGGGTGATTTTCTGCTTGGTGTAGAAAACATGTTGCTACAGGGAAAGTAAGAAAGTAAATATGTTCTTCTGTCCAGAGAAAATAAATTAACTGCTGTGGGAGACCTTTGGTGAAAAGAATAATTCAGGAAGCCTCAAGTCAGAGCAAAGGAAAGCCCTTAAGTTTCTGATTCTGATAATGAAAAAAGTTTTGTTTTACAACTCTAAATTTGTTATATACGTTATACCCCAAAATACAACTATGTCAGTATGTCAATGTCAATTAATGATAATATCTAACCCAATGGTGTACAAAACTGAAAGTTAACGACTGAAAACAAATGGTGAAAAGGCAATCTATTTATCTATTGAAGATGCTCTGCAAGTTATCAACCAGCCTGATGGCTGATATTAAAGAAATAAAGAAAGCACGAGGCTCACAACCTCCTTCAAACGTATGTTTAGACATCAAACATTTCCATATTGTGTCCCTGGCTTAGTCATAATTCTGTAGAAGGAATCTTTGAGTTACAGATTTCCCAAAATTATCATCGCCAAACTGATCGCTGCTGCCATTTCCCAGAAGGAGAAGCTCCACTCTAGCTCTAGAGCCAACAAGAGCTGTGGAGCTTCCCCCATGCTGTCCTTATGTGCCAGTCAAACCAACTCTACCACACAACTGACCGCCCGGCAGAGATGTGGCTGGTTCTTAGTAACCGTTCAAGTAAGGTCTGTGTCTGGGCAGCGATAAGTTAATTTAGGATAAACGATTAGAGTACTGTTTGATTGTTTGTTGTTTTGTTGTGTCCTTTCACCTGCTTTGGTACCAACAGGTCACACAGCATCTACAGCATATAGCATAAACAGATATTCATAGCTAAACCAAAAGCTGTTGTTGAACAAAACCAACACAAAGTAGTGCACAACTGTCTGAACACATCCCTGTTCACTTTATCGGGTCTCTGCATTAGTCACATGAGCTGAGAGGTTTGGAGCATCTGCTAGAGAATTAGCAGTGAAGCTTCTCGGGTTCAGAATGTGAAGCTGAACATGTGCTAATCATCAGGATCAATCCGGCTCAAACAAAGGAGCATTCAGTCATGCACTTCAGCTGCGTATGGTTATAAAAGAATGAAAGCTGCTCTTTAAGATAGAAAAAATAAAAATCACCAATGCGAACCTCGATCAGGCATAACATTATGACCACTTCCAGGTGAAGAGAATAACACCGATTTTTTTTCTTTGATGTTGCACTTGTTTGTAGGTGGGCAGCAAGAAAACATTGCATCCTCAAAATTGATTTGTTAGAAACAAGAACATTAATGAAGCACAGTTTAACCGCACAGTCCACAGTTTGCTATTGCCTTGCAGCAAGTAGGTCCTGGGTTTGAATTCCCGTCTTTCTTTATGGAGTTTGCATGTTCTCAAAGTGCATGCGCGGGTTCTCTCTGGCTTCCTCCTACTGTCCAAAACATGACTGTCAGGTGATTGATCTCTTTAAATTCTCCTTAGGTATGAGTGTGTGTGCATGGTTCTTTGTCCCGTCTGTCTCTGTGTTGCCCTATAGTGGATTCAGTCAGAGCCAGGCCTGGCAGTCTCAATCATTCTCATGTAGGTGCTGCTCAGGTCCTTCCCCTTGCGCTCTGCTATGCTACAACTTCTCTCCCAACACGACAACTCAGTCTACTTAGCCTACCGATAGAGGATAAAAACTTTTACAGTAAGTTTCATACAATGTACTGAAACAGTAAGTTGTATGAAATTTAGTAGCACATAAGCAAGAATGATTGACAGCGCTGAGACCCTCCTCCTGGCTCTGATTGGTTGTTTTTGACCAGGAGCGACGCATTTCTTCAGATGGGAATAGTAGCCCTGGGAGGAGGTAGATTTTTTCACTGATTGTGCCAACATGACGTGGTGACAGTTTAGCAAATATGGAAAAAAATAAAACTAAATAAATGTTACGTACCGCAGCTTTAAGTCCATGTCGTATCTGCTTATGTGTCTTGTTGGACATAATTCATGTTCTGAACCAGGAATTGTTTGAAGAACATTATGCCTGCGGTGCTAAGGTGCTGTCCAACTTTGAACAACTCAAATCTGATCCATGAAGGTCTCACCTCACAGCTTACATTACTTGTTGACAAAACCTTTGGTTTGTAAGGAGCAAACTACACCCCAAAATACTAGCTTCTCTGTGAATATATGTCCACTTCAGACAAACGTGGGGACTGATTCACAGGTCAGTGTGTGTGATCTACAAATCTGAGATAGATTAATTCTTTTTTTGCTATTTTATGCTGCTGCTGGTTTCAGGTGGCGTCCACTGATCCATTCTGGTTCACTGCTTTCTTTCCGACTCCTCTGTCGCTTTGAGCTGATTTAGCATTACATCAGTTATGCCACTCCACCTAATAGGTCAGGAAAATAAATCTCAATTTAATGATGTGGTGTTATGGTTTAAGATGAGGGGAAACTGGGCCTTCGAGTGAGGACAGATGGGTGCAACAGAAATTAAGTCGGGGTTTGTTGAGGCTGCAGATCCCAGTATCCCAATTCTGCAAGTAGAACAATCTTTAAACACGATGCTGCGTGAACATTTCCGAATTAACGTAGCTGCAAATACTAGGCGTCACGGCAGACCTTGGCTATTACAGTGGTGCATTTCTAGTAATGCATTTGATCATTTCAGTAAAGTACACTTTTTTATCCAAGTTCCAGGCAAAGTGAGGTCCATTTCAGCTAACTCCAGACTTTCTCTGAAATTCACCCAAAATCTCTAAAATCAAAGCAAAACACAGTAATTTGTAGTAATGGCTCATGTTTATAAGACACAACCAGGTTTCTGGATGCAGAAAAATGTCTTTATCCTGCCAAACGGTTGTGGAGAGTTTAATCGAAACATGGCAGCACTCCCTTGATAAGTAGAGGGACTAAAAAGGTTAATATTCAGTGAAATAGAAACGTTTACATATTCATGTGACTGGATCCTTATGTGTGAAATGTGGTTGATGTTAGGAATACCTGACATGCTGAGTGGATATTGTGGTCCTGAAGTGTTCGAGGTTCAAAGGTGCCAAAGGAAACTTTACCACCTGATTTATATTTTAGGACCATAATGATGCCCTGAAACTGCACATAAAGCTTCTTTTTTTAATTTTTTTTTTTATCATAGATCACTTTTTATCATTGATCACATTTAGAACTCATTGATCTCATTTATTCATTGTTTTTGACAAACATTTGCTCAGGTACAATTTATTCATGCTCAGAAAAGTTTCTTTAATAATACACTTGTATTTTCATGTTCTTGAAGATTTATTTTGTAGTTGCTTTTTACACATATATACTTTTATTTTAGAATCTCTCTGTTTAAAACTATTTATAAAGATCTCAGTTTTGTTTAAGAAGAAAGGGACAGCAATTAAAATAAACTTTTTGTTAAGAGAGTATTTAAAAACTTAATTTAGGTCATGGTGCAAAGGTTTTAATATTACTTGAATTATTAATGATATTATGTAGCAAGCAATCACCTTGCCTAAAACTGATTTAATAAGCAGATTATATTAGTCAGCTTTTAAAGTTGTTTACTGTGGTGGTTTTGATTTAGATAATGTGGCTCACCATCAGGGGCAGCAGCGACAGAGTGGTGGCAGCAACACTCTAAAAAAAGTGGTGACAGTTTCATTAAAATATGGAAAGCTGTCCAAAACCTGCAAAAATAAACTTTTCTTTAAACAAAATTTATATATGACTTTTTTGAACAAGATATTGACATTAAACTTGGTATCCAGTTTGAGGCATTCAGAGCTAATTGTGTGGCCTATTTAAAACAAACAAAAAAATAAAAATCAGGATTTAATTGCTTTCACAACAAACAAAACAAAAAGCTGCTGTAACTGTAATATTATTCATTAATGATGTGTATGACATTTATTCAGGTTTCTAGATGTTTAAAGCTGGAAGGATACACAGACAAAAGACACAACATTTAAACAAAATACAATAAAGTTTGTGGTTCTAATGTGCAACAATGTGGAAAAAAATGTTTGTGGTGTGAATAAATTTGTAAGAAACACCATACATCTTTTAATTCCCCAGTTTTAAGGTGGAAATTTTCATCAACTTTTGGCCATTAAACACCTTCTCTCATTCTCCTAGTTTTTGGTTTTCTTTGAAGCAACAATGTGATGCTGAAAAGTTCCTCTTTTTAAAAAAAAATCCAAAATACCAACATTTCAGCATGTGGTGTTGGTGTTTTAGTGTTGTCCCAACAAGAACGACGTTAAAAGACTTTTTCGGCAGCGTCTTCTCAGGGGCTGAAAAGTTGAATTGAAAATATTTTTTCTTGGCCCCATTAGAGCAGGCGGTGTGGAGGTGAGGCATCCTATTCGTGCAACTTACAGAGTTTTGTCTCGTGTTCCCTCAAGCTCTCGCATTGTCAAATTTAGTTGCTCAAATTTACTCACAGAGTAAATCCTGGTTCTGGCAAAAAGAAGAATCTTTCCATAGAGTCACTGGGTAAATACATGCAGGTATAAGAAACCTACACTTTGTGGAGTTAAACAAAATCGATAACATCCTTTTGAATCCAGACCTGCGGAGCCAACGTCACTTCTGCACAAAACAAGTTTGTTTGTAAGTATATAGGCAGTAAGGCAATCCTGCGTTTGTGTGGATTGTTTATGAACATGTGCCAGTTTCTGAGCGTATGCATATGCATGCGTGTGTGTGTGTGTGTGTGTGTGTGAGGGCTGCCAAATGAGGAAAGCAGGAAGAGGAAGAGGCGAGACTGTTTATTTATTCATTACCCGGTGGCCTTGGTGGTTTCAGGGGGACGGAGGGAGGGGGGGGGGACACGGCAACACTTGTCCTGGGCCCTTCAGCGTCAGTCTTTTTGTGGCCTTCGTTGGCTCCGTTGGCGCCTTCAGATTACCCTCAGCCCGGCTCGCCTTGGTTCCTTTGCTCTTTGTTCCTCGTACGAGTCAGAGTTTATGTTTTGGATAATACAGAAAAACCTGCCTTTCTTCAGCAAACAGTTCATTTTCTGTGTGGTTTTAATAAGGTGTAACATGTTTACGTGTAAAAAATGTCCACTCCTTTCCATTAAATCAACAAAGTGCTGCATGCCAGCGGATGTAAATGATACATGACGGGGGGTGGAATCCAAACCAATAAAAATGTACAAACGTTCTGCTTTCTGCTGCTTCATTTATTTCTCCCAAATGTTAGCAGAGTTTCTTACATCAGGGTTTAAGATCAGTCTTTGTAGCCTAAACAAGTTTAACAAATGCCACCCTGTGAGCAGATGCCACTGACTGGTAGCAACATGACCTCACATCCTGAGGAGAGGCCTGGTGCCGGTTCTTCTGAATGGGTTGCCTTGAGGTTCCAGATGATACCGAATAAGTCATCAATAATCTAAAAACAATTCACAGAACAAGAATCTGAAACCACAAAGTTTGTAAAATGCTCCTGCTGTCTCTCTGCCATCTTGAACAGCCATGTTGTTCTTCTGCTTGAGATCTGAGGACGACGGATCCTTCATGTTTATGATCTGACCGCACCTAGAAAACTCATAACATACATCCCTCACCAAAACAGTCAATCAGAAACATGCATTTAATACAAGTTAAGATTAAGCAGGAATTTAATATTCTCATCAGATTAGCAGAAATAATGTGATGCAGTATACAAACCCATAACATACGTAAACTCATGCTGTGCTCCTCTTGTGTCCTAACTGATATACCCCCACAGTGGGAGGCCATCGATTCCCTTGACAAAAGAACTGAGCCAGGTGCACGACTCACTTCTATCCTGTTCCCTCCTCTACCGACCTGGGTGTGTGTTCAAACCTAAAGCGATCAATGACTGTCCTGCAGGATCAATTTCTCAAGATTTGGAGTGTCAGACGTGATATGGCATGACTTTTTGGCTGGCGGTCTAACGTCTTCAAACGTCTTTCTGTTCTTGTAAACAGAAAAGATTTTTAGATCTTGAAATGAAAAGATGTGAGGAGATGCTATTTTTGGCATGGACGCCTTTGATTCTCAAATGACTTCTTGATGCTTTTGTTGTGTTTTATTGTTGTAATTAAGTTGGGATTTTTGCTATAATCTGCAGTATATGCAGATTATCTCTTACACTATTTAATTCTGCTTTGAACATGAAAATAATAATACTGTCCCTTTAAAAAGATTCAATAAGGGAACAAGTAAGACCTGCTGGTGCATCATTGTTGTTTTTGCTAAATTTATAACTCTTAGCATGTTTGCTATGCCGAGACAATTTGATTGATTAACCCTGTGGTCATTCACCAGAAGCAGCTGATGATAGAATCTCTCTGAAAGGTGCATTTATTTGTCATAGTGTGATCAAATCTGGAATCTTTAGAGATCGTTTCCCTTTTTAATCCTTTTCAAGAACTTTAACAAGGATTCGGCCTGAGATTCAACCAGTCAATTTCTTTAAAACAAACAAGACCAAAGACGAGAACACCATAGTTACCGTCTGACGAAAAATAGCAACCCTTAAAAACAGAAACAGAAAAAGAGGAAGACGGGAAAGAAACACAAAGGTATAAAATTTTAATTGAAAAATAAAAATGATGTTTTCGCATAAAAACATTCCAAATGGGCTCAGTAGGGTTGTGTATGGCGGGAAGCCGCACAATGTACCTAAGGCACTGCAAAGTGTTAACATGAAAAACACATCAAGGGAGACGGAAGAGGGAGGGAGGCGGCCTGTGGGGGTAGCACACATGGAAACTCAGACATGTGGCCAATATGTCCCACTTTGCAATTAGCGTGCATCATATCACTGCGTGTACTAAATAATGTGGGTCACGATTCTTTTTTTATAAAAAAAGGGAAGGTAGGCTGTTCCTCAAGATAGAGAGGCCAAGAAGTTGGTGACGAATCATAATTTGCTGAACTGCTGATATCATTTCCAAATGCGGTGTGCGTTTGTGCGCAAAACATAATTTGCTTCTTTTTTCCCCCCCCTTCTTAGTTCGGTTGGAAGGCAACAGTTTCAGAAGCTTTTCTAATTTTTCTGAGTGTTGAAGCGAACAAAGCTGTGACTTGCCAGACTCGGGGGAGGGCCTAATTGGAGAAACCCAGAGCTTTGAGCAAAGTTTCTAGCTTGCTTTTGTTTATTAGAAAGAAGACTCCTGCGGATTTGCCTTCGCTTGTCTTCGGAACACACGCTTACAAATCTTTCACTTAGCTTTTGATCATGAAGGAGAAGGAGGTGTTTGTTTTTTTGGTTTTTTTTGCAAAATCCTGGATTCCCTGGCTCTTCCGGCACAGTAGAACAACTGAGAGAGGAAGAACACGCAGGAATTATCCAGTTAAACATCTCAGGGTCTTTTCCATCTTTGTTTCCTCAGAGTCGACACATCAAGCTAGCTAAGCATTAAAGAGCCAAGGAAGTCACAAAGGACCAGCCGCACTGACAGGAATGCCCTCAAACTATTAGCTCTTCTCTCCAACACTTGCACAAATCCTCTTGCGCTCCCTCACTCTGTTCTCTATTCCATGTCTCTCTCACAGATGCATTTAAACAACATAATAGAGGCTGAGGTAACCGCTGAGGTAAACTCTGGCATGTGTGTGGAGGAGGCAAACTCTAATATCCATTGTTGCTTTGGTAATTGTTGACAGAATTTCTGTAATTTGTGGAACAAAGCAGTCAAGATATGAACTAAGCTGAAGACCATCAGCTTTAATTCAAGGTTTTTGACACATAACCGTAAAGCCAAGCTTTAAAGCAGCTCATCCGGTGAACTGATAAGGAGTTTTGTGGCCAGATGGATTCTATTTTGCTATTACTTCATGGTGAGCTAATTAGATGAAAGTTGCAGAGCTGATCTCGCAGCCAAAATTCAACTGTGTTTTTTGATTTTTCTAAGAAAAAGCTGCAAGAAAAGACAGGTCTGAAAATCCATTCATTAAAATCAAAATCAGTGACTGTGCACAATTACTTTAGAGGTGGTTGGAAAATGCACAATTAGTTTGGGTAAACGGGAAGTTTCTTCTTTTTTTTTTTTTTTTTTTTACAAATGAAACAAGGAAGCATAATAATGATTTCTGATTTGATGAAATGAACATATATGAAAGTCCATGGATGAATAGTAAATAATATCAGAGTTACAATAATGGAATAAAGAATGAATTTGATTTAAAACACATAAATTTACAGGAGAAAAAAGCATAAAAAGATAACACAAACAGGGGAACTCTAAATAATTAACCTCTGTCCTATGTTAAAAAGGACTCTGACACAGGCTTTTGGAATGGTGGAGCTTATTTTGATTTTTTATTATTATGGTGATGATTTAGAATAAAATAAAGCAAACAAGTCAGATTTTGGAAAATTTCTATCTGAGATTGATTGTATTATCTACAGCTTTTGTCGTCTTGGTAACGCTGCAAGTTGTTTTACTTTGACATTCAAACACACCCAGGCATCGAACTGAAATTAAAAATTTTCACAGGAACATCATCCAATCATTTGGGTAAACTTCACCAAACAAACTTAAACTGTTGTGACCTCTCGTTAACCACAAACGTTTGGTCACTGTTGAGGTCGTATAACCCACTGACTGTGAATTTGAGCTCACATTACAGCCTATCTCATTCAACTCGGAGGTATTAGAGACCAGAGTATCCATGGGTCTGATCCACAACCTGCAGTTAATACCCATCTCGGCCCCCTCGGCTCACAGCCTCATAATGGGATGAATGGAGCTGTGGACCCGCTGCCTTTTGGGCCCTAAGGCTGAAATCAGCTTCCCCCCAGTGAGGGGCCACGCAGTTCACTTTTCTCTGGGTTAGATAAGAGGAAGCTGAGGGGAGACCTTTAGTTTGGCCTAATGTTAGGTTCACCATCAGATAAACAGGCTGATTTGATCTTACTGCTGCAGGGAGGAGATGACTGCTTCTACTCTCAATGGAATTCTTACTTTGTGGCTGTGTGTGTGGGGGGGGAGGGGTTTGTATGTGTATTACAAATTGTGACAATGAAGAAATAACTGTGTTTAAATAAGAAAAAAATTTCTTTGGATTAGGGATGAAATTAATGAATATTTAATACTTTATAATTAATTGTCGATTAATGGTTTATTAAATTAAAATGAGTTCCAATTGATCAACTTATAATGTCCGTTGAGAGCTTCTTTTATTGTTGTAGTTTGGCCGCCATCCAGCAGAGGGCGCCGCTGGTCATCCATAACGCAGCTTGGAAGAAAGATGGCGGCGCAAAACCAGAAAGGGAAAGACGAACGGTCTAAACCAGGAGTGCTCAAACCTTTTGAGACCAAGATCTACTTTCTCTCACCAGCCACCTGAGATCATGACGCAAAGACACAAAAATTGCAAATTAAACTCTATTGACTTATTTTAAATGCAAATATACATACATTTCTGCTATAACTATAGCAGAAATAATAAAGTGACAGAAAACCTAATGCAGTTTGTTCCTCAGTGAGATTCTGACTCTGGGAGCAGCTCACTGGTTTCTCAGTCAGAAGCTGGTTGCAAACCAGCAGGTGTCAGTCAGTCATGGTGGATCTAAACTTTGGTTTGATTACCTCAGTATGAGAAACTACAGACTGTTAGCAGGAACCAAAGAGCCCAGTGAAGGTAACGGGAGATAATTAATTTAATTTCACCTAATTATTGTGGTAGAATTTTGCTAAAACTTAATGAGATATATTTGTCATATTTGATATTGTGATGATGCTCACAAAGAATGAGGTAATTAGTCCAAGTTTGTCGTTTATTGAACGTTTTCACTCTTTCTTGTTTAAGCACACCCGTTGCTGTGGCAACCCCCTGATTACGTTAAAAACACAACATTAGTCGTTACCATATCAGGTTTCCAAGATATTTATTTCTCGATTATTATTAATAAGCCTCTCATGAACACAGCGGTGGTTGAGTAGCTGATTTAAACTC
>CAEGAF010047774.1:0-35329 GCA_903067075.1 Micropoecilia bifurca
TGTGTGTGTGTGTGTGTGTGTGTGTGTGTGTGTGTGTGTGTGTGTGTGTGTGTGTGTGTGTGTGTGTGTGTGTGTGCAGAACTTCATCAAATAATCACATGTGCAACCTAATATACACCTTCATTTACATGCAGAGGTTGTAACTTTGCAAATACAGGTTGCAACGACATGGTAGGATTTAATATTTGTCACCTACAGAAAATAGCAGTAATCTGTGGGTCTGTCAGCAGAAGTGACAAACATTAGTCTGCTGATTAGGTATTATAACAGGTTATTTTTGTGTCGTGTGTGCCTGTCTCTCTTTCTGGGTGTTCCTTTATCACTTCTGGACATGCTAAACCAGTAGTAGTGTCACCTCGCAACATGTTTCATCATAGCAAATGCAACATAGCCAATCTAGCTTGTAGTCGATGCAAAAACCGAGCGGCTCGGATTTTGGGATGTTAACTAATCCTTGACACCAGCAGCTTCAAGAGTAGCTGCTTAAACTCTGTCACACAACCAGCATGTGGAGCCACAAAAATGTTCTTAGTTCCTAGCAGATTTCTTCTGGTTTTGCTATTTTGTCACATTCAAATCTTGAACAAATCTTTAACATTAAAGATTGAAACACTGAGTTACAAAGCAGTTTTCAAATGATGACCTCATGTGAAACATAATTTCTACCGCTGTTAAAGTCTTCACTATCCTGTGATTGATCAGGGTTGTTTTATTGTTTTTATTTAGAATTAAGAAATCGCTTAAACAGCTCTTGTCTCACATGATCTGAAAAACGAGCACATCATGCCCAGACCTACAGAAATGAATTAGTGTCATGTGTTGTATCGTGTTAAATATGAGGTCGGAATAAAGTTTTCTTTTATGATATTGACTGTTTTGCCTTTTTGTGCTTTGTGATAATAAATGTATGTAATAAATGTATGTCATTCGAGCTGTTACCATGAAACCATCCTGCAACAACAGTATTTAATCAGAAGCTTCTACAGACTTGTTGTAATACTGACTGCTACAGGATCACAGCATCACACCATCCGCAACAAGTCTTTGAAGATATTCTGGTGAAAAGAGTTATGATAACGTTCAAATTCCCTTTGGGATGGATATCAAATTTTGAACTGAAATGGAAGGAAAGAAAGAGTAATAAAAAAATGCAAACAACAAAACAAAACAGATTACGTTAAAAATACAATAATAAAAATTGTTAACTTTTAATTTAAATTTTAAAAAAAACTTAAAATCTTCAGAGGTCACTGTTTTGACCTCTGAATCTATTGGACCTTTTTTCATCAGGCCTATAGATGAGATCACTCAACTCTTTACCCCATCCAGTGCAGTGAACCTGTCCTCAAACAGGAAATAATTCACTATGACGTGACAAAAGTGAACTATAAATGTTCATACTTAAATTACATAAGAAATTAAGTTATTTAAACACCATGTGAACAAGCAGTCAACCATCTGCTCAGGAAGAGGCCCTATATTTATTCCTGTTTCTAAATTCAGGGACAAAACCAGCATACAGAAAGCATGAAACATCACATTTATCAAAGCAATGCCCAAACACCCCAGGATTGAGATCTAAATTGTGTAAAAAAATATCTTATAGGGTTTTATTTGGAATTAAAATTATTCACACCGAGTCCCTGATTCCTTCCCAACTAGTTATACAACAGTTTTACCTCCTGGTTCACTTATTGAGCTGCTTTTTACTCTTCCTTTTAGAGAAAACAGGAGTGGTTACAAATAGAAGGTTTTTTTTCTACTCTGGGTTTCTCAGTTCTGATCAACCTTAACTTCTGCCACTACTCTTCAAAACCATGATACTCTGCAACCTGTGCTTAGAAGATTCTGCCATAAACTGAGTGGCATTGTCCATTTTACCTTTTATTTCTAAGGTGCTGCAAATAAGTTTGACCTGAAAAACTCATTCAGAGAGAAAGTAGCTATTAGAAATTTTATTTGACAAATAATAATGGTAATCTTTGGCACTTGGACCCCAGGTGCCATAGGGGTCCGAGTGTCCTTTGGCACTCAACAACCATTAAGTGGCAAAGTGCCAAATTATTGTTGAAGCTCAATAACCACTTATTGAGCTTCAGGTGGGTTGAGGCTCAAAAAAGAGCAGGTGTAGAGAGGATGCAGGACTTCATGAATGAAGCGAAGCCTTATGCTTGGAGGAGACGAGGAGAAGACCGATACTAACACCCTGTGAAGGAGGAACATGATGAGGTGATTGGCTGGGCAGGTCAGATGAAGATAAGTACTTCATGAAGGCTTCATTTGTTTTTACACAGTTACAGTCATTCATGGAGGCGCACAAATTTCAGCCTGGCTTTATTGTAAATCATCACAAAGTCTGTTTTACTTATAATTTCCACTGTGTTTTTGTAACGGATTCTGGTGACCCAGCAATTCTGGTTTTGTTGGATCTAACCATTGATCATGTCGAGGTCGCAGCAGTGGGTTGGCACCACAGCCTCTGCTCTCATCTGGTTTCTGTCAGGTTTCAGTTAGTTTCTGTCATTTCAGCTCAATCCACATAGCGGTGTACCACAGGGCTTCATTGTTGGACCATTGCTTTTTCATTTTACCTGCTGCCATTATGAGCTATTAAAAATACCCACACACACCCACATGCACAATATCTATTTTCAACTTCATGCAGATAGTTGTCATGTCAATTTCCCCTTGAAAAGCAGATCACGTTCTGATAAGCTCCTCCCAGAAACTGGTTGGCACTGAATTTTTTGAACGTCTGCAAACTCTGTCTGCAAATTTTTATCTATATTTAGTGATTTAAATGTTGTTGTTTGTTTAACATTTAGATGTTCAGGCTAGCTGCTGTCTTGGACAGCAGTGTCGTAGAATCAGAAATTTTCCGACACATCCGTAAATGACAGCCTTGTATGTTTGCTTGCTACAGAGTAGCAGCATCAATCACTTGCACTCGTCCAAAAATAACCTCATTCACAGTGCATAGGTAAACGTGTGTTTGTGATAAAGAGCTGTAATAGAAAAAACATTCTACTTGGTTTAAGAAGGGTTTTTTCCCCCTCGTATGTTTTCAGTAACTAAAAGCAAAAAATAACATCTCCTTATAATACATGCAACTGCTAAAATGGGACAATTAAAAAGAAGGAAAGAATAATTTCCAAACGTGAAGACAAAAAAATCTATTAAGCAGGAACTGACTAAGACTAGGCTAGCTGTCATGAAGAGCAGTGAAAACCCAGATCTCTTCCCTTTTTGACAGTAAATTGGAATGTGTCTAATTATGAACACTTACAACCCCATAAACATTGTATTAATTTTAAATAATAACATATCCAATAATGACTTGGATGACTGCTGGATGACTTTATTGGTCAAAAAGTATTTTTGCTTGTTTTTGGTATTTATTTATTTATTTGTTTTGGCCTGTCTAATTGTAGAAGTAGAGAAGACTAAGGGTAGATCTATAATACTTTGAGCTTTTTTGAATTCTGCACCCAATTAGACAAATTCACAAAAACTAAACTATATTAGAAAAACCCAAAACTATTATTACCATGCTTTTAATGAATAGTAATTAAATCGGTTTCCATCCATGTTAGTTTAGTATTGCCAGGATCAGCTTTAGTTGTCAGGTGTTCATACACAGACAAAAAAACTTTACATCGATTGCAAGGGTTTTTAATATATATAAATATGTAAATATATGTTTTGTTGTTTTTACAGAAGAGCCAGACATAGTTTAATTAGTGCAAACATATCAACATGAGAGACAACCTGGAGGAAACTGTGGCTGGTTTTTCCTAATATGATCCGTCCACGTAGCTAGTTGTTTTAGTTTAGCCCACCTCTGTGACTGAAACTGACTTGTTGTTCTATCAGGAAACTCAAAGCTGCAGGGCAGAGAAACGACATGCAGTCTTGGCTTTGACATTCACACATTTTGCAACACATGACAGCTTGTTTTCACAAAATACCACTGTGTGACTAGCCAATGGTGAACTTTACTGCACAAGTTAATGAGTGAGTTATTCCATTTCAATAGTGGTGCTAACTCAGTCACTTCTGCTTTTCAATTGTTCAGACATGATCATAAAACTGAAACATCCTCCTGCTGAAAGTTTCTGTCTCTTCTTTGTGAAACCCTGAAAAATGTCCTGATCAAAGTACATTTCAGCCTCCCCACTTCTTCTTTTCCATTTCCGCTGGACTCTGATAGAATTATCTTGTATTAAACCCAAAATAAGTGGGCCAAACAGGCTAAGAGACAGGCGTTACCTCTTGGGAACTAAAACATTGGGGTAGCTTTCCTGGCATTGATCGCCCCTCGGCTATTTTTACAACAAAACTCCTCCCTAATGTGTGTGGGTTTTTTTTAAGAAAAAAAAAATGTAAAAAAAGAGAAAAGCATGTTCCTCTTCCTCTTTTTAATTTTCAGAATGCACTTATTTTGCAAGCATTAAGTTTCCATCCACAGTTTTGGCAGCTCGCGTTAATATGGGTGGTAGAGGTGACAAAAACTTTGGGGTGGCAGAAGAATGTAAATTTATTGATTTCATTCCGAATTTAAAGAATATATTTTGGCAGTACAGAAAGTAGGACAAGATATGCACTGAAAAAGTAATTTTACAGTTGTGGGTGCTGCCAGTGAGTTTATATCCATTAGTACAGTAATTAATTATTTTAATATTCTGTGGCCTAAATACTCCTTGACTAACCAGTCAACAACCCAAACGATCATTATATTATAGCAATCTAAAGTTTGGGGTGGGGGGGGTTATTTTTTATTTTTTTATATGTATATTGGACAAAAAGTTTAGTTGTTGTTCAGAGTGATCTAATCACTTTACTAAGGTATACATTTTCTCTTTTTCGATTTTTTTCTGGGGTTTTTTTTTTTACTTTGACAGTTTACCTCCTGGTCAAACTGT
This sequence comes from Micropoecilia bifurca, assembly GCA_903067075.1. Classification (NCBI taxonomy): domain Eukaryota; kingdom Metazoa; phylum Chordata; class Actinopteri; order Cyprinodontiformes; family Poeciliidae; genus Micropoecilia; species Micropoecilia bifurca. The sequence goes on from CAEGAF010047774.1 coordinate 4,923, forward strand.
ATTTTTGTTTTTGTAAAATTACTTTATAAATTAGCAAAAAATGAAATTTGAATATAGAACATTCACGTAAAAAGGTATTATATATACATATATACATATATGTATATATGTCCACAGACTCATTATACACAATCCCTCTGTATTAGGGAGAAAAATAAATATCTTATTCCGAGAAGTACAACAGACATCATTGGTAAAAAGGTCAAGAACGACGATAAATGGAAACATTTTAACCATACAGAGCTTGTTGGACAGCAGGGTGATGCTTTAGAAGTTTATCTCTATGGTCAGCAGGTTATAAGCCAGTGATCAAAGTGATCACTGTTAATGACAGCAACAAGTGCTAGTAATTGAGCTGAATCTTTCAACTTTTATTAAGAGGCTCTACACGTTTCCTGGTTGTTCTGATGAAATTTCACCACATTTTCATAGCAGGAAGTGACGGATGGAAATTTTAATTATTTCAAAGTGGGAAAAAATGTGTGCTTCCCTTCCTCATGTATGAGAAAACCCATTTAAATGTGGAGTAATAGTCCTTTTTTTTGGATGTTTTTTCATTTGCTTTTCAACAAGACTCAAACTAAAACTGAAGTATTCACACCCCTTTAGCTTTTCTCATTTTGTCATGCTACATCCACAGAGTTGTGGGTTCAGTGTTATGAAATAGAAAAAAAATGTGAAACATGGTAAAAATATAAAAGTTTGTAGAAATAAAATGTATTTGACACAAACTCTTCATTTCTTAAAAGTATTGAATCTGTGGAAATGAGCAACAAACAAATCTGCCTGTCACCAAGCCTGAGCAAGATAGCAAGATATGAATAAATGCCTATTTTTAATTCATGCAACTCCTTCATCAGAGAGTATCAGAGGTCAAAACACCTTCAGTACCAAATGAAATGTTTCTATATAGAGATGCACAAGTTAGTACAAAGAAAAGAGAATGTCCTAAAGCAGTGTTCAGTGTTCAGTGTTTATTTTTAGAATAAAAGGAAAGTTAATCTTCACATCACAAGTTAACATTATGTAGTTCCTGGGATGCAGTTTTGGTTGGTCCCGTCAGAATGCTGACCAAAGCTTCACTGTTTCTCTCTTTGTTATTGCTGTCTGTTCTTCAAAGCATTGAGCTGCCAGCGGTGCTGTTAAATCAGGCTCATTCTGCTGCAAAGATTACTGCATGTGTTCCTGGCACTGCTCCTGATTAAACCCATAATTGTGAGGAGGCTAAGCTTTATGCGCAAGGTGCACACTCCAAGCTTTAGCGCCACTTAGAGGTCAGGAGGAGTAAAAATCATAGCATGCTCTCTGTGTTTCTGTGTGGATGAAAACATTTCTGGATATGGTCCCATATAGATCAGGGTTTTCTTTTAATTGACAACCTGTTCTCTCCTGTGTTTGGGGCCTTAGTGTTTAAAATTGCACACTAAATGTGTGTGATACTGCACATTTTGGTATCAATCAAATACCCAGTACATGCAGGGCTTGTATCGCCCTGTACGTACTGGGTACAGGGTGAAATAATAATAATAATACCAATGTTATAATTATTTCAGTGTGATATCAAAATTCTGACCTTTGTGTGTTTTTGTTCTTTTTTTTTCTTTAAATTATTTTGTTAAATCCAAGGACAGATTTCTAAGTTTATAAGTGTCTACAAAATTCTTTGACATGTTAAAATGACACAATAGAAACAATAGAAAATCATAGCAAATTTGAGAGCAAATTAAAACTAAATCTTTTTGAGTTTGTATTGAGAAACTAAAATACAAAAAAACAAAACCAAACTTCAAGAGGGAATCTGAAACTGAAGTTATCAATCTTATCACACTAGTATTGATCTGATACTGATAAACACTTGTTATCCATATTATCAATATTTAAGATTTGTCCACCCACTTCTATTTCACTCTTTTAATTAATTTTGTTCTGCTCTAGAGCATTGACTAATTTTTTTAAGGTTCTCAGGCATTCATTTACACTCTTCTTTCTAAAGGTCCAAAACAGCATTACAGCAAGACTTTGACTGGGTCATTCTTTTTAAGGTATTCGTTGCTCATTTGTTTACAACGCTGTAAATGGCCTCACATTTGCCTCCAGAACTTTATGGTAATCAGAGGAGATCCATATGCCTTGGCGTCCATGTCCGTACACAGATCACCACTCCTCCACCTTCCTGCTTGACAGTTGCTTTGAGGTGTTTGCGTCAATGTGAAGTTTTGTCTCCAGACAGAGTGCTGTGCAATATGGCTTAACATCTCTACTTTAGTCTTGTTTGTCAAAGGACACTGTTCCAGAACTTTTGTGATTCCACTAAATATAACTTTGCCAACTTTACATCTTGCAGCACCTTCCCTTTTAGAGAGAAGAGGCTTTTGGCAACCCTTAGCAAGAAACTCTCGTTTTGTCTCTTTCTAATTGTCAGATTTAGTCAAATTTAGTCCAGACAGATGTTTTTTTTTACATCAACCTGAACTTGTCCCCAAAGCCTGACCCTTTGACCCCTTGTTTCTTGAACAAGGAAGTGAGATGTTTAAGGTCAATTAAGCCTCAAGAACCAGTGGGAACGTCTCACTTCTAGCTTAGAAATAATAATCCACATGACACGGAAATCCAACAGGATCAAAGGATTAGGCAATGGGCTGGGATTATGTAAAATATGGACAGAATGTGGGAACAGGAGCTCGTTGTGACTCTTTGTCCGAGGAAGAATCTGATCCGGCGCACGCAAACTCCTTGTGTTTCCTTGTGAATCAGCCACTAGGTCCAGTACTCTGCTGTGGGTCGTTTCTTGTGTAATTATTAAAATAACCCTGGCTATGTTTGTCTGATAAAAGAGGAAGCAATTTCTCCCTGAGGTTAGAATGTAAAATGGATGAACAGAACGTCTCTGTGTGAACTCAAAATGTGTTCCAATACCCAGCATTAGTTCTCAATGTATTTATTCCTATTCTCGCCCAGCTTTAGGAGGACAACTTTGTTTCTAATCCTGATTCTTGATTAAGGATTACATCTCGTGTCTGTTTGTTAATGCAGAGTCTTCCCCCTCCACCCCCCTCCCATCCTTGTTTCTGCCTACCCTCTCTCGGCGTGATAGCTGTCAAACTATCATTTGAATACCTGTTAGAGCTTCCCTGAACACCATGCAAATGCGCCTTTCACATCTGTGAAGCCATTCAGGTGTCCATTCTTCCACCGAACCTCCCAGCTTAAAGTGCATCTGAAATAAACTGCGGTGGGAAACTGCGTTCGGTTTTCACGGATTTGTCCTCTTTTCTGTAGGCTACCGGGGTAACCGAGAAGAAGTAACTGCCAAAAGTAAAAAAAGAAGAAAAAGGAAGCCTCAGCTGTGGTCTGTTCAGCCAGTGAAACCAAGAGTAGGAGCTGACGTGTCGCTTGTTCCTCTTTACAGCAGCTCGGATGCGCACAGCTCAAACTTCCTCCTTTAAGTCCAGTGTGTCGCCGCTCCGCCGCCCCGTTCACATCTGCAGCTCCGACCCCGCGCGCGGGTTAGGGAGAAATGGAAGCTGCGCACGAGGAATGAAGAATGTTCTCGACGCCCGTCATCATCTGAGCCTAGAAGATTCCCTACCAGCAGAGACAGACAGTGACTGACTGAAAACAGGTGAGAGGAGAGGAGAGCGCTGTGCTAAGTTTTGCTTGTGAGTAAAAAAAAAAAAAAGAGGAAGCTAAAGTGAACGACAGCTGAATGGAAGACTTGAACCATCAGTGAAAATATCGTTATTATATTGGAATACAATGTGCTGTTGATTTGAAGAACAGTTTTTCTTCTTTTTTTTATAACTGAGGATGCTGAATTCCAAAAGAGGAACTCGAAGGTCCAGACGTTGCTGTACACAAATGAGATGTAAACATTTATGATCTGATAGGACAGGTGACAGCTATACGAGCACCACTGTTGATTTTCCCTTCAATTATGAGCTCAATAACGGGAAAGCGGGAACAGGTGGGGGTCTCAATTAATTTCCCTACTTTGTTCTCAACTGCATGAGTTGGTTATTTTTAGACACAGACTAAACTAGAAACCACTCCAGTTTCAGTTCTGTGTTCTTGCCGGCAGTCTTTATTCACTTTGCCTCTTTACATTTTCAATTCAGTTAAGATGAAGAGGCCACAAAATGGATGGAGCCACCATATAGGAAGCCTTTCTATGTAAATTAGACAGTCTAAGTAAGTTATAGAGCCACAGAAGTGCCAGAGTTACGTCATGATCATGACTAAGGTGTTGCAGTAATGCAGCTGGGGCTTTAAGCCGGTGTGTTTCCCCTAATGTCTTAAACAGAAAAGCAAAAAAAAAAGTTCAAATGATGCAACTACACAGCCTTAACTGCATCACACTAGTTTATGTTAAGACAGATATCGTAAAACATTGTGTGATCGGTAGGACAGTGCAGAAATCACTATTTTCAAGTTTTCAGTACAGAAGATTAGGCATATTGTGGGCCAATGAACCAATATATGTTGAAGATTTTGGGATTTTCTTTACGGATTTATTGTTTAATTTTCAATGTTAGCTCCACAGTGAGTCCCTACCCTAAAAAGAAAACCTGAGATATTCTGCATCGCCACATACTTCCTATCTGAAAAGAAGAACCGGAGAAAGTAAATCATCTGCGTCAGCTGGACTGGATGTCTTTTATAGTTTGGCATGAGCTGGTTTTGCCCTTCTAAGTGTCTTCAAAGGATTTTAAAAATTACCATAAAGTACTCAAATATTTCCTCCTATGATTTTTCCTGAGGTTTAAAGTGACTTTAATAAGATGCTGTAGAACGTGAGACTTTTCTCCAACCTCTAGTACAATATCAATTATTCAAGTTTCTCTCTCTTTTAAAACCTTTAAACCTTTTTACGTATGAAAAGTTAGTTTTGAGTGATCAAGAAGGGGAAAAGAAGCATCCTGGTCTCAGTTTGACTTGGGCCACTTTCCCAAAGCATTGTGAGGTTGCACAAACAGGATTTTCCCATAAGACAGTTTTTGTACTTCATGGTTCTTTTAATGAGCTGCCAGAGAAAGCTTCAGGGTGAGCAAAGTTTTGAGCAGGTGTTCTGATTCGCTGTGCACTGCAGTTCAGCTGACTGAAGGAAAACTGCTTCACCTCACTTACAAGAAACATCAAATTGCATGTTTGGAAATATTTCCAAAGCATTGCATAGACTGTGAAATTGTGCCACCCATTACTTGATGTTTGAAACTACACTTTCAGCAAGCAGTCTGTTCAGTGAATCTTAGCAGAGGGCCTAATTAACTAGCTAACCAGCTAACATAGCTTGCTATTCTTGTGTTTCGCTATAAAAAGCAAAGCAAAGAAACATTTAAAAATTACCAAACTACTAAATTTAGCAGTAGTTTTTCTGTATTTCCAGTTATGTCTGTTTTTTTTAAAAATAGGAAGCTAATAGTAAATATTCAATATAGGTTCTATTGTTGAAACTGTAATAAACCATACATCCATTGTCAATACGTACTTCTTCAGAGGTTACATGGGAGATGGTGCCTAACTGTAATGATCAATTTATATATTCTATTAACGAATATTATAGCAGCCAACATTATCAGATTGGGAAATTGGGTTGGATTGTTCTTCTAAATCATAATACCACCTTTACAGAAGCGTTTTCTGGTTTACATAGTTTTCGTCTTGGGTCATAAAAATGTATCCAGCCCACTTGTGTAAATTCTCAAATGGAAAGGAGACATTTTCCATTCAGTTCCTCCAAAATAAACTTCTGACGCTTGCATTCTAAAAGAAGCATTCCAGGTCAGATTACAGCGGTCAGTGACTTTTAAGATAAACTCAAATAGATTATGTCATACATTATATATGCTTTTTCATATTTATGATAATATTAGAATGGTGTGGGGGTGGGGGTATTCTTTCTCATACATATTTACATTTCTCTACTGTGCTGTCAGAAAATTATTTAGCTTTTTTTTGTATAAAACAGGATTATTTTATGTGGTAGTGTATGTAAGATTTTAATTTCGACTAATTGTTCTATTTATCTGCCCTGTAATGGGCTGCCAGCCTATCCAGGGTGTAGCCAGTCTCTCGCCCAGTGACGGCTGGAGAGGTAGGCACCAGAACCGCCCACAATGCTGCAAGAATAGGCTTGTATGGACAATGGATGGAACAGATGGATAATACTTAATTAATTGATTACATTCAGTAAAAAAAATAAAAAGAATATTATTATTGTAAATACTTTTAATTATTTATATGTTCTTCTGGTAATATTGTGACACAACATGGGATGTTTTTTTTTGAGAATCAACACATAAAGCTACTTCTGTTGAAGATAAAAAGTTTTTAAAATAAATAAATAACTATATATATATAACTATAAATAAATAGATACTGCAGTCCTACATGACAGTAACCAAAAGTATAAAAAGGAAGGCATGAATATATTGACCATCAGGGCTGTACAAAAATGTGCTCCAGGCATTTTTGGTCCAGGTGGCCCACTATGATTGGTCAGACATGGTCTTTGCAAATAATCTTCATAAATATGTGCACATGCAATAGTATCACTATAAACAATTTTACACAAAAAAAGAGGAAATGTTGCTTAACCTTTATGAAATGAAATAATGCAACTTGTTCAAACTCAGACTTAGAAAGTACATTTTTCCTAAACTAATGATACGAGATGGTGTTGGACATGCCAAAAATTATCCAATGAAATGGTTGTGGGATCTTCGGTTACCATTGTAGTTATCAAAAACAAAGACCTTAAGGAAAAATTCCCGGTTTGCCCGATCGCTTCATGAGACACAACTGAATAAAGTTAAAGAGGCAGTATCAACTGTTGACACTCTCAGGAGTTGAGAATGTGAGAAACCCCCATGAGACATATAAGCTGAGAGAAAAAAGTCTTTTCCTGTTGATAAGAGACTAGCTAAAGAAGACTTCCTGACTGGTTGAGCTGATGGCAGGTGATGTTGTTGTTGCCTGAGGCAGTTCCAAGCAGGTACAAGCTGGCGCCTCATTACAGCTTCAAACCATGTCCATCTGGGCTGAACATCTCCTCTCAAAGCAGGACGCACGCATGAATTATTCCTATCAGCTGTCTCCTGAGAGAGTCTGTGCTTCTGTGTCCTGCTGCAGCATCACCGGTTGATGCTGCAACAACCAGTTTGAAGGTGGGATGTCAAAGGTCAGTCAGGGAGCAACTAGGACCTTCTTGTTATGACGAACTTGAACCTGTCATAAGGGTTCAATCTGTCCTTGGATTTAACAATATTGTTTTTGCTAATTTCTTTCTTTTGCATTATCATGATTACCCCACCACAATCTTAAGAGCTTTAAAGGGCCAATATTATGTATTTTTCAATCACATAGTGCCATTTATAGCACAGTCAAGTAACTATGTTAACTTCAATTCTTATAAAAATGCTGTATATATCAACCAACATTTACTTCATTATTTAACACCTTGAATTTGGGTCTGTAACTCTTTAAAAAAATCCTGCTCTTTGTTAAACTCCACCTTCAGGTAGTCATCACATCGCTCTTCTCTTGACCCTTTAACAACACTTTTTCCACTGAGAAGTAGCTCGTATATTGAGCTCAGCAGCTGTGCAGTTCCACCAGGTGTTTGCTAATAGCAGCTGGCTAGTTTGAAGGAGCTGAGTTGAGGAGGAAGCTTGGAAACTGCAACTGAATGGTTACCACTGGAGATTAAAAGATTTCTCAAACAAATATTGCATCCAAGGGTCCACTGCAATATACGAGCTGCACACAAGAATGTTGCACCGATAATGTCATATTGTGCAACGTGTTCCATTTGAGTCAATTAAACCACAAATGTTTGAGTTAAATGCATTAAATTTTCTACTGTTTTGACAGGTTTATTAGTAGCCAAAGCTGTTGTTAGACCAGGAGATCATTTGTGTGGTGCAGGTATAATAAAGAGCTCTAAGGCAGACTTTCATGGAAATATTATCCTTCCAGTAGAAGTTATGTTACACTGTGACCGTTTTTTAAAGCTGGAAAGGACCTACTTTTCTGTAGTCGTAGTTTTTTGCAGAACAAACAGAACAGTGTTGGAAGAGTGCAAGACAAGGAAATGTTTACAACAGAAATTTGTATTACAAAAACCTTAAAAAAAAGGAAATCATTTGCTAATTTCACTTATTTTAATATGTGTGTAAACATACAAGGAAGTCTTTACCATAGCACTCTAGATTTGTTCTTGTTGTTTACTTTGTTTTATAGTGAGGTATAAAGATGCCCTTTCAATTACTGTATATCTCAAAATAGAATTTTATTAATAAAGACAATAAAAAGCATTTTATTTGACAAAAGGCTTGCGGCTCTTGTATTTGGACGTCAAAATTTCCAAAACTGAAAAAAATCTAATAGAACTCCAATTCTTCATGTTTATAGCCATATTGGCTCCTCAAAGCACTTTACACTACACACAGATGCACAGCTGCAATGGGCAACTTACTGACTGAAATATTATTTTAGCCCATGAGCTATATCTCCTATAGCACAAGAATTAGCAATCCCACTGTTTTTCTGATGTGCAACAAGACCATACTGATCTCGAGTGCAGTGTCACTCCCACTTCTGAGTTACAACTTCTGAGGCAGAAAATAAAGAGATGCCATATTAGAAATTGATGCTAGCATTGTTGAAGCTGATGTTAGCATTTTGCGATGCTAATATATTCACCTCACTTTGTTTTACAAACCCAAATCGTGACTATTAATTAAAATTTTTAGACACCTTTTTTAGCAAATATTAAGATAAGTTATTTGTGTTTATTGTTAGTGGCTTTAGCAGAGGACGATAGGAGTTATACTGTGACACAAACTGTTACGTTGTGTTAATGGTTAACAAATGATTTAACCAGGAATTACATTTATTGGCATACCGTTAAATTAGTCAAGGAAGCAACACAAGGCCCCATTGTCTCTAGTTAATTTTTTGTTTGTTTTCCGTGTTACATGTCACGTGTGATTTAAATAGAGTATGTAATCAGTATGTAAAGCCAAGCCAATCACGTCGATGAATAATTTAAGAATCCTTCAAAAATGCATAATTTGACTGCACCATCATCCCACTAGATCTGTTTTTGAAAAGGATGTAGCCTGCTGATTCATCCATTTAACATTTTCAGATTGAAGAATTCAGTAGAACAAAGCAGAAGTGAATCTGCAAGCATTATTAAGAGGAATTTTTTATAGGTTAATGTTTCACATCCACAATAAAGTGAAAGAAGACTGAAGTGGGAGTGGTAGTATTGTCTCCAGCAGCTTTTGTGCACACATGCAAAAAAAAGAAAAAAAAAAAGCATCTGTGTCATAGAGGATGACTAACTTTTGTCACAGGAAGAGAATGTTTCTTTATTTTTTTCCTAGTATGTTTCTGATCCCCTGAAGCTTTCTGTAGTCCAGTGATGCCAACACTGAGACCTTCAAACAGAACAGAAGATCGAAAAGCCAAAAAAGTAGAGAGCAGAAAACATGAAGTTTAGTCAAATTCTTTGTGTCTGGGAAACTTTTAGCCAGGAAACTACTTAGATAGTAACAGAGTCATAAATAATTAATAGTGTACTGGCTTTAGGGGCCTGGGTTTTACAGTATTATAATAATGCAGTTGACTCATTATGCTAAAGGTCAAGATTACACTTTTAGTACAAGAAGAATAACTCCAACTATGTTTAATATGTAAATATTTGACTTACAGATAAGTCTAAACTAAATGTACTTTCAGAATGCATATTCAGGAAGAAGCATTATTCTTTACGCAAAAATGGCTTGACATTTGGTTGGAAAGCAACATCGGTGTGCTATGCCACATATATTTAAAATTAAAAATATAAATGCAAAGATTCATATTTTTGCAGTTGAAAGGAAACATTTTGAAGTTAATGTTGTGTTTATGCCTCAAAACGGTGAATAAAACAGGTTGTCTGGTGTTCCAGACGTCCTTTCTGTATCTGTTGTATTCAGATTTTCAGTTAAATGATCAAAGTATCAAATTATCTGTGTTGTTTCTGTTCCATACAGACCAGTAATCTCTGAACCAATAGCTATCATTTGTGAGTGCTTCGTATATAGTTTCTTTAATCAGTGTTTAGTAATGGTGCTGAATCAGGAGTTATATTTATGTATGATTCATTACATTTAAATCTCCTGGATAACTTTTTTTTAATTCTTTCTTATTTTAGACAAAAATCTGTACAAACACAAGGATTCGAAATGAATTAAAAGACACACTCATCAGTGAGCTCACTGTCTTTATTTGTAAATTATTGGTCACAATCTAGTTTAAGTTCATCAGTGAGCCACAGACACCAACACCATGACAGACTCAGTTCTAAATTCTGTGTTTTCTGTGATGGAAACTATAACGACCTGCCCTGTTGCAGCACAAGAATGTACAAAGAGAACCTAAAGTGGTCCACACAACCAGAATGAATAATATTATAAGGTTTACCACGTGCTCTCTTGCTGAGATATTTTTGGATGTTATCATTTGATCAGGTGACAGTCAAATAAGGCTGCGATGCAAAGAGGAACAGAGGAATACCTACGACTAACTGTGTTAGGTTTTCTCCTGCTTTTTTTATGTTCCACTAAGAGATGAAGTTGCTAACTTTTTTTTGTCCGTTTGGTTTAAGCACAATAATGGTCCTGACTGCAGCGGCATGAAAAGTGTCAGCCTGACCTCGTACACGTCAGCGACCCCTGATTTCACTGACACAACCTGAGTCAAAGTTTCACCAACAGACTCCTGCTGATCTTCATCTTTACAAAAGTAACAGTATAACAGAGCTGTGTGTGTAGAGAAATGAGGGCTACAACTGTCAAAGGGACTCAGAACATCCTCTTATTGGACTCTTTAAGAGGAACATGGCTCAGAGAAGAGAGAAAAGGGAACGTTATTATGCTAAAACCACAAAAAAAAAAAACCTGACCGTAGCACTTCCTGGGTTTTTACACTCAAACACAACATTTTCCATTCCTCTCTGCACTGTGTGAGTTTCTTATTTGCAGTTATTAATAACTGTGAATAATTATAACAAGACAGACATTTAGAAATGTTAATTTACCTGTTGGCATTCCCTGTACTGCAAAACATACAAAAACTTACCAAATATATTTTTGTCCAGTTTTTAGGTCAAATATCTTAATTAACTTTCAAGTTACTTTTCAGCAACATACAACAGTTTGTTACTGATATAGAAACAGATTTTTGCACTTACAAGTGAAGAACTGTTTCGTAATAAGTGAAAACAATCCCAAAATAATTCAAACAAGCCTCTGTATCCTGCTGAAAAGTTGCTTATAAGTTTGTTTAGTCTTTTTTCAAGTGTGCTAAGATATTTGCACTAGAAACTAGACATAGAAATAGTTGGTAAAATTGTATCTTTTTGCAGTGTGGCATTAAACTCAGCACAACAGTAGACGTGTTGTTGTAAGCAATCATATTAAAGCTGACTTCTCTCACCCTGTGCAGTAATCTGTGTGTGTGCGAGCGAACGGGGGATTGGACCCGCTGAACGACACACTTGTGTCCTCTCCATCTGTCCAGTCCCGGCATCTGGGTCCCATCAGACTCCCCCTTTGTTCTGGTTCCTGCTAAACCTCATTTTTTTCATCATCATATCCTGTTCAGTTTAGTTTTATTGATCTGCATTCACATTTGCTTACATAAATACACAAATACATATGCAAAGCAGCAAATTCCCTGAATGCTAAAGGTCAGTGCGGTTATGCAGAAGCAAGCGCACCAGTATTGGATATTGCCTTGCAAAAAAAAAGGAAAAAAATCATGTGCAGTGTTGAAAATAAATCACTTAAATTGACTCAATTTAACTTGAGTGGTTTTTAAAAATCTCCTGAAATTGCACTATTAGAAGGAACTAATGGAAGTATTTTATTTAAATTTGACCTGATATTGCTTTCCACTACTGGCCCTTTTGCAAAGTGTTGACACAGACTATGAAACTGACACCTGCTACAGTGTTAAAGCAGTTCAATAAACACTGTTTTTAAAAGTAGACACTACTGCCGTGTCACTAAACCATATTCTGAGGTCAAAGTCTAAAGATATTATGGGATTGCCTTTCCTTTGGTTACAGGATTTGCTGGAATTCTCTTAAATAAAAAATTATGTTTATCTCTGAGTGGTTCTGCAAAAAGAATCCGCAGTCATATCAATCAGAGGATATATGAAGGTGGTTGATCTAGGTACAGTGAAATGCCTCAATCACTGTGGCAGTACTGACCGTTCTATGCAGACTCTTTTAACAACACAGAAAAACATGGCTAGTTGTCTTTAGTGTCTGTGAGGCAAAACTTAGCTCTAAAAATTCACACATTATTTCTCCTGTACGTCTCTCATATCACACTAGATAAGCTGCGAGAGTAAGCACATAACGCTGCCAAAATAACTGACAAAATCACACACACAAAACTCAAATGTTTTAAAAGTTTAGAGTCTAAGCAAGGTCTAATCTGCTTGTTCCTTTATTGTTACGACTCAAAAATAATTCATTTAGACTTGCAGTGCTGATTTCAACAATACACAACAGATCCAACAGTATTTTTTTTAATGATTTCCAATTTTCACATTTGTAGTTGCGCTTTTCGTTGGCTACCGCAAGTGAGTGTGAGTAGGGGTGGAGTTAGTCCTTATGTGACTCGCCTTTCAGTCGTTTTGTTAAAAATGAGTTGTGATGAGTACATCTTATTAGTTCTGTGTTATGCTTTCTGAACTGAAGTCATTATTCAGGCTTAAAGTGGGATTCTGTGTATTTTCCAAGCACATAATTCCATTTTATAGTTCAGTTAAGTAACTGTTTCAGTTATGAAAATGCTACATATATCTAAAACTAATTAGAATTAATTTGACTTTACATCATAACCTTGTCTGATGCAGTGAAATTGGCCTCTGTCTCTTTAAGAACCTCCTATCCTTTCCCACACTCAGGCATCATCACAGTGCTTCTCCACGATGCCGCTTACCACAGTTCTTAGAAGCTCAGTAGAGAGAAATGCAGTTTCACCAAGTGTTTTCTAATTGCTGCTGCCGCTAGTCTGGAGGAGCTGGGTGGGTTGAGGGGAGCTCTGTGGCAGAAGCTAGGCAGGGTAAATGGACAGCGCTTTATACCAGCGGGGGTACGATCGCCCATGGTTGCCACCGGAGATTCAAGGATTTCTTAAGGCTGTTGAAATTTGAATAGAGTTTGCATTAAAGATCCATACTTTCTTTGTTGTCCTAAAAAAGCAATGATTTGTGTTACTTCAGTATGACGTGGGATGTTGTGTATTTTATAAGTACTTAGTTCCATTTTATATGTTAACATGAGCCAGATTTGTTTTTAAATATATTTAGAATGACTTAAAGTTTACCCAATAACATACTGTACATTCTTTTCAGTGTAGCTGGTTTTTAGTGTTTTATGGAGTCATCTTTCTCCAGTAAATTGTCATTGCAGTAACTTTTTGTCAAGACCTGTAAATCATAATGACTCGTACCACGCCAGCTCACGCTTGTCTTGTCAGACACTCTTCTCTGTTCAGTATTATTAGAATATGACGCTGTAATATTCAAAAGCATTTTTATAGCTGGAATACGGATTTAACACCAGCTATCAGTTAAAGAGTGTTCATCTTGCATCATGGAAACTTGTTTCATAACAAACAGAACAAAAAGCAGGTTGGTGACAGAGCGTGGTTAAAAGGTGTGGTCAGTAAACAGAGTCAAGAGTCACATTACAATTTACATTTTAAAAAAGTTAAACCATCAACAGTCAACAGAAGACGGCAACTTTAACAGAAAACTCACAGTTCCTTAAAGTTCTTCAGTTTTATATGTGTGGGTTCCACACCGAGGACAGCAAGGTCTCCTCAAATTCAGATGCAATTCTTATGTCGTGTTAATCTGACATTTTCCATTGTGTCACTTTGCTTCAACAATCTTAAAATTCCAGAGAAGGTTTTTATTTGCAATCTTAAACTCCAGATGTCTCTAGTTCCTACTTAATGTCTCAAACAATTCCAACTCCATACAGATTTTGGAATGGCCTACATGAAGACTTAACTATATATCTTTAAATGAAGTGTTGTTAATGTACAAACCAAGGGGGCGGGGTTCCCCCCTTGAGCTACTTCACATTTAAATTAGAAAGATTGTTGACTGATAAAATATTAGAAGTTTTATTTTTCACAAACATATTTCAAAATATTTTTTTCTTTCTCAAATTATTTACATACAGTATGTCATTAGGTATTGCGTACTTCCATTAGTTTCTAAGAACTGATAGTATATTTCAGTACCTCAGCATTTTTCTCTGACCTTTATCTTATTAACATGAGTAATCAGAGGACCCATTAATTTTGTGCTTTTACTGATATCAGGAATAAAAACAAAAACATTTTATCTTTTAGAATTCTGATTTTTAAAAATCACTCTAAATAGGTATTATGGACTTTTACTTTCAACACCTGTTAACCTGCAGGGTCAGGTTATCAGCTGAATATTGCCTCCATAAATGTATCTTGTGACGTCCTTCTTTGTCCAATATCCTCAACATGACCAATAATTTTTTTTTTTATTATTCTTTTCATGTAAAATCAATGTTCTCACTGGCTGCAAGCATCAGTCAAATCAATGCATTTTACATGCAATATAAAAGAGTCTAGATTCATATTAACTCCAAAGTTTTCATTTCTGAGATTCTGGAGTTATTGATTAAAATAATTGTTTATATATTAACTGCAAATGTTGGAATCAGAGCAACAGAAACTACTCCCTAACCCGACAAAGGTCCTAGTGAGAATGTCATTGTGTTCCTTGATGCACAAAAAAGTTCAAACTGGCCCTCAGCCATTTCAATAAAAGTAAGATAAAAATCTTTTGTTTTTACAGTATACTTGAACATTTGGCTGTTATTCGGTTGTGACCTTCCTGTTCTTTTGAACGCCACATTGAACCGCAGTGAAGTTTCTGCTCAGCTCTAACGCATTCTGTCGTCCTGCAGACGGCATCATGGGCTGTGTTGGCTCAAAGAAGGAGGAGAAGTTCCCCAGCAAAGACATGGATAACAGCGACCAGGAGAACAGAGCTCAGGTACACTATGTCAGAGACCCCACCTCTGGAAGCAAAGCTGCCGTAAGTTGGACCTGAAAAAAACATACTGATTTAGACATTCAACAAACTCACTGAAAGGTCGCTGAACGATTTCCATTCATTTAAGTTCTGATCCTCACTAGAGAGTGTGAGCTCTTACAAATATGTCAGACTCTGAACCCACAGCTGAGCTAATGCATTTCCTCTTTATATAAAATGAACGTTTTATGGAAAAATATGAATCGGGTTGCCTAGGGGCAATTAGTTGAAGCGGTTTAAAAGACTTTTAGGGGAAGATTTTTATCAACATTTTCTTTCTTTTTTTGTCAATAATCAATAATATTGCATGCTTTCTTCATTGTAGGTAACAAAAACTCCACATCAATTAACCTTTGCATCTGTTTTTAACCGGTATAAGGGAACTGTTGTTTATTGTGGTGAATGTAGATTGAGATTTTTTTGTTTTTTAGATTTGGATTTACTGGTTTACTAGTAAAGCCAAGCAAAAAGTACTCCACAAAATTATAAGTGCCGCATGAAATTACAGAAGTGTCCAAAGGTTTTCTCATTTTAATTGTATGGTGTATATTATGAGTAATCCAAACATGGCAATCCTATGCTTGAATATGTCATATTTAGCATTTTGCACAATGATTTGTTGTCGGGTTTTTTCGTTATTAAATAAAAAATAATAATACATTCATTGAGATTTTGTTTTCTAGCAGATTCAAAATAAGGTATAAATTGTTCATTTAAATGCAGCATGTACTGTACAACAGTTATAAAAGGTATGATGTAAATTTGTGACATTATGCACAACTGAACAAATAGTGATTACAGAAATAGTTCAGTTTAAGCATGAACATTGTTTTAATAATTCTACTAATGCCAAGCAATGATTTCTTTGCTGGCTCTTCTGTCAGCACAGACTCCCTCAAACAGAACAAATCTTAGTCAAGCAACCAAAGTCCTAAGAAATAGTATTAGCTATTTACCAAGACCATTAGAATAAAATTTATAATGGTTTTCATTAGAATTATATATTCAGACAGATTTCCATTACAATAAAAAAATCTGTCTGGTTAGAAGGAAAATAGAGACATTTTGGCGTAAGTAGCAAATGTTTTGTACAGTAGCACATATACTCTGTTCTAAAGGACAGTTTTAAGTGCACATCTATATTTCAGAAGTGAAAAGAAAACTGCAGAAGCTTAATGGGCTTCTAAAAAAAATGAGGAAGAGTCATGATAAAAAGGCAGAAATAGGCAAGCTTTGTTCAGAGAAAATAAAAACGCAGTTCCACAATTTTCAGCAAAGAATCGATGGGAAGTAGTTTCCCTTTGTTGCCATTCGCAGAAAAGAGACTGTGTGGACTCAGACTCAACATGTGACCTGCTGTGAGTTTGCATGCTGATTAGACTTTGATCTGTGGCAGGGTTAAAGTTGCAGTGTTACTGCGAGTGTGGTTCCTCTGGCTACTGCTTCCTGTGTGTTGACTGTAAGATCTCTTTCGCCCTCACAGAAGAAAGAGGAAGTGAGAGAAGCAGAACCAGAGCGTTCAGCTAGGACATGCGTAGCGAGAAGTGTTAAGCCATACTTTTTCATGCTGTGATAACTCTTAACGTCTAAATTAAACTTCGTCAACACTTTGAGTGATTGGGTCTAAAATGCCCCTATGGGTTTTAAACAGATCACCTTGTTCTACCTTAAAATCTATGTGGAAACCAAACTCTGGTGTAAAAAGCAACATCTAACCTGGAAAACAACAATGCAGCTGCATTTGATGCAGAATTAGTTGACATGCTGACCTTGCAAATGTTATTTTTGTGTTTGCACAGCTTTGTTGTAATTAAACAAGATTTTAAACTTGAAGCCTCTCATTAAACAGCTACTTTTAGAAAAAACCTTTTTGTTAAACATACATGTTTCAGATTATTTGATTAATTTTAATAGCAGAGAAAGAAGCTGAATTAAACCAACACCCAGTTTACTTTTTGGTTTAATTTAATATAGTGCCAATTCATAACAAATAATATCTCAAAGCCTTAAAGTTAATAATTCAATTCAATTTAGTCAAATCATTCAACAAACAGTACCACAGGTCTCAGCTGCCACAGTTAAGATCAGTGTTAATGACAATAAGAAAGCGTCTGGGTAAAAATAGCATCCATGAGGGATTTTACAAAACAAAAACCTTACCTAACCAAAAATAACACAATGGCCTGCCTCAGTTTTGCCAACAAAAGCATCTCAGAAAGTTCACCTCTGAATTGCAAAAAAGATAAGAAAATACTGTTTCATAATGGCCTAGTTAATGTCTGCATGAGATGCTGTGGCATGACTTTTTAAACATGTCATTCATTCTAAAGAAAAAAGACCATCGTTTTGACTCATTTAAAATTCTTCTCCAAAGAAGAGTGGTCCAAAGTCCCACCACAACAGTTTTACCACTAATCACAAACACTTAAAGGCTATCAGTGTTGTTGTTGGTGTTGAGTGGCACAACCAGCTATTACGCTTGTCCTGTCTCTTTTTCAAATCATCTACTAGAAATGTGACTCCTAACATTAGTCTTGTTGATTATGCATTGTTGTTAGTAACCACACTAATTCTGATGATCAAAACATATTTTGCATTAAAAAAAAGTATTTTACTTTCATCTGAATGCACGGAAATTAAAATGAGTGAAGCATTCATATGTGACTGTGTGTCTATCTCTCTCTCCACAGGCCAAACAGTCTTCTAATGCAACCTCTTCAGATGGTGAGTTTACTTACTGCATATTGCTGACATTGCATGAGTATCTTGAGCTCTGCTTAATCTCAAAGTAGAGAAAAGGATCATTTAGGAACTAAGATAATGTTAGATTCAAAATGGCATCCACAAGAGTCCTTTTTTTAGACTGATATGGGTGAGTACTTTTTGAAAGCAGAAAAACCTTGTCTCTGAGCTCGAAAGAGGAAGAAGTGTCAGTGTGTTGGTGCTGAGCGATAACCCCTCTCACTGCCTCACCACACAGACCTAAACACAGAAAAAGACCAGCCCGCTGCTGCTATTATTACCAGGACGTTAGTCATAGAGCGAAAATATAGGGAAGCCTGTTGTAGAGTCAAAGCTGAGGTGTGCCTGCAATTATAATGCATTGGTAATTATATGACTTAACAGCATTTTTATTTTGGTCCGACTTGTTGAACTAAATAACAATAGAGGACTGAAAGTGTCAAAATTAAATGTCTATTTTTAAAACACACCAAAGTGGTTTCCTGATTTCTATCGCAGCTGCTCTCGCAGAAAATTTGCAGTGTTAACAAAGCTAGCTGTTAGTATGCATGTTTTCTGTAGATTTAGTCCTCCATTGTACCCCAGAAAAACTAACTAGTCTAACTAATATGTGGAAGGTAATTTGAGACCTCATCTTCCCCCAGTCCTATTGCTTTTAGATAGAAAAAATATGTAGTCTTTATAAAAACCTTGTCTTTGGGATCATGCTAACTGCACCAATATTATGAATTTAGGATACAAGTCCTGATCATTTTGTCTAACAGTTGCGTTCAGTCAGTGATTCATTTCAGGAATAATGATAGAAGAGGCAGAAATTAATACAGAAATATAAAAAAGAAATATCACAACTATCATGGTCTCATCATTCCATGATTTAATTTATTTGTGTATTTTCTCCTGTCTCCTCCCTGCATTTTTCCAACCCATTTATGTCTTCAAGCTAATTTTAATGCAAACCATAACTCTGACACCTTGTGATCTTTTAATTATTTATATTTCTATGTAAAATGTACAGTTGTTAGTAGAGAGCAGTTGAGGCCATCTTAAATGGCTAATTAATTTTATATCATTTTTTGTATTATTGCAAGTTAAGCTAGCCGCTAAGGCTAACAGGGCTACTGGCTAACATGTTCTTTGATGATTAGTTGATCGAGTTAGTTGATTGATCAACATGCTATTCTATTTTTGGTAATGAAACTGGAGGATTGAATATGTTAGCAACGTCTGGCAAAAGAGTGACAGCTGCAACTAATTTGATTTGTCTACTCCTTGTTGCACTGATCACACCACATCATCTCATTGGAGGCTCAATGAGATGATTTCATTGGCCTTAGATAAAAATCATTTAGGGAAACAAGAAGAATGTGGTTAAAGAATCTAAGCTTAGGATGACGACTGAAAGTCCTGCAAGTGTGATCTCTTCACAGGTGCTGGAGCTACAAGTTCCTTAAGCAAAGTGAATATCTATGTAAATGTCTGGAAAGTGGACATAACATCCTTGTTGTGTTTTATTGCCATAGGTGAGAGTGACGCCATTGCACTGTTCGACTATGAGGCAATTCATGAAGGAGACCTTGGCTTCAAGAAGGGAGATAAACTCAGAATTTTGGAGGAGTAAGTAGCTTTGGGACTTACTTATAATGTCATGATCCTAAGAACAATAAAGCTGAACTTGTAACCAGAACCCAGAAATAAATAACTAGATTTGGAGTGGACAGATGTCACCAAGTCAGGACATGCTGATGGAAGACTGAATGCTGAGAATGCTGAAATTGGACCAAAAACGTCTTTAGTTTAAGGATAAGTACTACGGGCAATATGGACTTAGAGTCTTACTGCAATATTGTGTGGTACTACTGTAATAACAATTAAAAATAACAATTGAAAAACTATTTATTAATGTGCACATAGAAACTACATTCAATAAAAATTTCCAATTTACATAGACAATGTTTGTCTTTGAACAAACATTGGAGAACATTGTAAAACATTTCTGAAAATACTGTCCATTTTTTTATATTAATTGAAATTTATCGGGACAACATTCATTAGCATTTTTTGAAAGAAATTTTTCACAATAAATCATAAACAATATAATAAATGCCCACCCTAACGAACACAGACTATAGGATTTTTCCACTAACAGATTTGTTTGTTTTTCAGTTGTACAGGATTAATCATATGTGGGGAAAAGGTTTTTTAAATAAGTCATTTTTTTACATCACAAGAACCTATTCAATTAACAGTACAGTGTCAAGTTTTGACAACCATCTACACTTCAACCTTTGAAGCATCTGAAAGAGCCTCATGCTGTGTCCAAGCAAAGTTACCCTCCTAGGTGTCAGAGAACGTTTTGTTTTTTTGGGTAACAGTTTTGTTTGTTGTGCTTCTTTTGCTGTCCCTTTCACATTTTAGGTCAGGCGAGTGGTGGAGAGCTATGTCCATCAGCACAGGAAAGGAAGGCTACATTCCCAGCAATTATGTAGCCAAAGATACTCTAGAGACAGAGGAGTAAGTGCACAAGCTCAAGCTTTAAATACGAACATGAATTATTGTGTGGCTCTTGTTTAGATTTAATCACTGAGCCTTTTTCCTGTTGTCCAGTTGGTTCTTTAAGGGTGTTAGCAGAAAGGACGCCGAGCGGCAGCTCCTGGCCCCGGGGAATCGAGTCGGATCCTTCATGATCCGAGACAGTGAGACTACCAAGGGTAAGACGGACTGCAAATGTAAATCCATAGAGGGTGTACACACCGACAGCCTTTAAAAGACTTGGTAAAAGATTTCAAATGGATTCACTGATCAGGAGGGGTCTGTATTAAGTGATTCCACAGTTGAATTTAAATATTTTAATTTGTTTTTACAACAGGTAGCTACTCCCTGTCTGTCAGGGATCTTGACCCCCAGGCTGGTGACACAGTTAAACATTATAAAATTCGAACTCTGGACAACGGAGGATTTTACATCTCACCACGCATCACCTTCGGCACGCTGCAAGAGCTGGTCGGCCATTATAAGAGTGAGTTCGACCGCCGGAGCAGATTTACTCCAGTTTCTCACAGTTCTGATGTTGCATATTGTATATTGCTAGATGTCAAGCAGTCAAACCTGTTCTTATTTAGTTGAGAGCAACCGTTTTTAGTCCCCCCCCACTCCCTCATCATGGTGATGTGTGGCTCCCTCTGCTGGCCAAATCTTATAACTGGTCCTCAATTAAAGCTACTGTATGTAACTTTTATAAATGAATGTTTATTTACATATTTGTTGAAGCTGACACTATGTCGTAAAAGTATTGTTTGAATCAAATAATCGGTAAAAAATGTAGCACCTCTTTCTTCTCCCTGTGCTGTCAGTGCCAACTAGAAACAACCAATCAGAGCCAAGAGGCAAGTCTTAGCACTGTCAATCACCCTCCACACCTTTTTTACATATTATCTGTCACCACATGGTGGTCATATGATGACAGTAATATAAGACAGTTTTAACAAATATGTAAAAAAACATTAATTAATTAATGTTTTTTTTTTTATTATTTCAAAGTTATGCACTGCGACTTTAAGGAGTAATTGGATAGGTTCCAATTACCTACAGCATCAAGACTTTTCCTAATCATAAAAAACTGGATATCACCTGAAATTTATTATTTATTATTTGTCATTTTCAGAACAGGGAGATGGCCTCTGCCAAACTCTGACCAACGCATGTTTGAGCCCCAAACCTGAAAAGCCTTGGGAAAAGGACGCCTGGGAAATCCCAAGATCTTCACTGAAGTTAGAAAAGAGACTTGGTGCAGGACAGTTTGGAGAAGTTTGGATGGGTGAGTCAAATCTGTGCCACTGTAAAACAATCAGTAACTTTTTTTAAACCACACTTGTAATCAATTCCTTTGGTTGTATTTGTTTTTTCTTCATTGAAGCTACGTACAATAAGCACACCAAGGTAGCTGTGAAGACCATGAAGCCAGGCAGTATGTCAGTGGAAGCTTTCTTGATGGAAGCCAACCTGATGAAGAGTCTACAGCACGACAAACTGGTTCGACTCAATGCTGTGGTCACCAAAGAAGAGCCCATCTATATCATTACTGAGTACATGGAAAAAGGTGCAACTTTATGTTCACTTGATGCTTGAAATCATTTTACACAACAATGTCTTATTTATCTAAAAACCGTTGCAGAACTCAGAACTCTTCTTCAGTCAACATTAACAGTAGCAGATAAAAAGAAACAAGTGTCACAACGGTTTACATGGCTGTCTATTGAATCTTTAAATCGTTGTCATGTTTGAATTGGCTACTTTGTTGAAAACACAGTGTCAGTGCTTCCTCTGACCGGTAGAGAAAACAACCAGCTCTGGATCTTCCTCTCTCAGTAACAGTATCAACATGACCGGAGTGAGAAAATAGAAGTAGAAAACGGCTAAAATTCATTAAAAAAAATGTTCCAAGCTCTGACGTATGAGAAGAAATTCTCAACTATTGTACAGAAATGGCTTTAAGAGTTTATTACACTTGAACGAGAAGATTTAAACACAAATTGCTTATCTAAAATACTGTCTGAAATTCATGTCTTTACTGAATAGAAAAAATATATATTTTTCATATTCAGTCATTGTGCATGTAATGATAATTTTAATGTGTATGAATATGTCTCCTTACAGGCAGTTTGTTGGACTTCTTAAAGAGTGATGAAGGCAACCGTGTCCAGCTTCCCAAACTTATTGACTTCTCTGCCCAGGTGGGAATTGTTTGATGTTATTTAGTGCAAAAATCAGATATATTTCTGATTAAAACAAGAGCTGTAAAGTGCCGTTTGTATAATGCTAATCGCATTTGGCACTTGTGGTAAATATGTGTAAAAGGCCTTAAAATAAACCCATCTTTCATTGGCACAATTACTAACTAGTAGCACACATACTGATTATATACTATGTGAGAGCTAGGATGTTAGTAAGATGAAAGTTATTGAGTGTAAAAAAAGAACAAAAAAAACATGTTGCACTAGTCCAGTGTTCTGACTATTAGTGCTACCTTGTCAGATTTTTTTATCGTAGCACAGATAGATCTAAAACTAAAAATATTGTCATGTTTACAAAGCAAAAACTATTGCTGGTTGTGTTAATGTTCAATATTATCATCATATAACATTATTTCAGTGACTGGACTGATGTGGAAGCTTAGGAATTATGCTTAACTTAGCATTGGAATAATTTATATTCACGACAAAACCACAAAAATATCACTTCTTTCGTCTGAATATCCTATCTGGTTAAAATGAAAAGCCATCGCAGATGTTTGCGCTAATTCTTTTATTAGAATATCCTACCTTTTTAAAAAATATATATTTTTAATACAGAGGTGTTTGTAAGAAAGAAACAGAATCAGACAGGGGAAACAAGTTTTTAGTGAAATTCAATTAAACACAGACATCTACAAATACAGATCATTGCAAAAAATAAAAATAAAAAAATTGTGCATTAATATATTGTATGACAGTCTAGAACAAGGGTTGCTTTTTACCAGGCTAATAAATAATGCTTTCATCTGTATCCTTGGGGAGGAAGAACTAAAAAGCTTTTACATGTCAGTTCTGTTAAATAATCTGTTATTTTACATTGCTTGTTTCTAGATTGCAGAAGGTATGGCATACATTGAACAGAAGAACTACATCCACAGAGACTTGAGAGCTGCCAACATCCTGGTCAATAAGTCCTTAGTGTGCAAAATTGCTGACTTTGGCCTTGCTCGTATCATCGAGGACAATGAATACACAGCCAGAGAAGGTAAATCTCATCCCTCTACATGACGCTGAAGAATTCATCTCATTGCTCCTTGTCATGTTAATGACATCACTGCAAAAACACAAAACCTTAGCAAGTACTTTTGGCTTATTGTCTAGTGCACATATCTTAGTAAACTTAAAATAAGACTTCAAACTATACAAGCTTGTTTTAGGTCAATATTTCCTTAATTTCTATGAAAAAGCATTAGTTCCACTGGCAGATTTTTTTTCACTTGTAATAAGATTCTTTTCCCATGTTACCAGTGAAATAATCTGCCTAATATCAATATTAAGGAATTCTTGATCTAAAACAGGCTCCTATGTCTTCCAGAAAAGTTCCTTGTTAGAAGTTAAAAGATTCTCTTATTTCAAGTGCACTTAGATATTAGCACTAAAAACTTAATCAAAAACACTTGGTGAGGTTTTATCTTTTTGCAGTACCACTGTATGCTGAAGGGCTTACTTAAACAGAAATATTTTTGGCAAGGATGTTTTTTAACATTTTTTCTAGGACTTAGAATGTCTGACTGTCCAAACTAGTTCTACAGGCTTACTGTTTTACTGTTCTTCTTTAACCAGGAGCTAAGTTCCCAATCAAATGGACGGCCCCTGAAGCCATCAACTATGGCTCCTTCACAATAAAATCTGACGTCTGGTCCTTTGGAATTTTGTTGACTGAGATTATCAGTTACGGACGCACCCCTTACCCAGGTGACAATGCCGCTTATTATCCTTTCAAAACGAGCACAAGTCCTGTAACAATATTTAGGAAAATCTTTCGGAACATTGCTGGAGTGATAAAGGTTGTAAGTAATTTCTTATTTTCCAGGAATGACCAATCCAGAGGTAATCCGTTCTCTGGAGAAAGGCTACCGAATGCAGCGCCTTGAGAGTTGTCCCACTGAACTTTATGAGATCATGATGGAGTGCTGGAAGAACAAGCCAGAGGACCGTCCCACCTTCGACTACCTGCAGAGTGTCCTGGAAGATTTCTATACAGCCACAGAGAGCCAGTACCAGCAGCAGCCATGAGATATGATTCATTAATATGTGCTGAAGGTTCAGTTTGTGTCTGCAGTAGAGCAGTTCAGGCCACAAACCCTGTCAGTTTAGCTCTCTTGTCTCTTATTTACACACACGACACAACAATAACAGTAGGGACTGAACAGAAATTATTAGCAGATAATTACTTTTACTTTTGAAAGATAGGTCTTTACACGTTTGCTATTTAATAAAAAAGCTCCCTGTTTTAAAAGAGAAGGAGCTCCAGGGTTGGAAAGGTTTTGCTAAGTTTCTAAAAGTGAATCTGTGTCCACTATGGAGAGCCCACAAAGGCTCATTGCCTAAAAAAATTGGGGGTGTGCTGTGGTGGCGCAGGGGATAAGCACAACCCTAAGCACAACCCCACATATGAAGACCCTAGTCCTCAATGCAGCTGTTGCCAGCTCAATTCCCAGCCTGGCAACCTTTGGCACATGTCCTCCCCCCCCTCTCAATACCCACCTTCCTGTCAATTAACTATCAAATAAAGGCCACTAGAGCAAACAAAACCTTTAAAAAAATAATTGGATGCTATTTTTATACTTACTTTATGTAAATTGAGAGTCTAATTCCACAGTACTAAAACTCCAACTCAAAAGGCGGTGAAAAAGGCATTACAAAAAAATGGGACGTACATTCTATGTCAGAGACAGAAACACAACTCAGACATTTGTTGTTGTTTTTTCCTCACAATATAATCTATTTTTTCCATTACATGTGCTGTTTAATGAATAACTAGTTTATTCATCAAAGCCACACAAACTGCATCAAGTTTTGTTGATAGATTAGTGCGTTAGCGCCACCTTGTGGTCTGGAGTTTAAAAGAGCCTCAAAGGTTCTGCATATACAGACAGAAAGTTACATCAATGCAGCAATCTTAAAAACAAGAGCGTATCACATTGAATGTTAATTTTTCCAGAGCCGCATCAGTGTACTTGAATATTTATTGCCTGAAAATTCACCACAAACCCTCCAGATGCACCACAATGATTATGAGTAAAGTGTTTACTGGAGGTCAGTTTTGACCTCTAACATGAAGAGTAGCACTTCAAAGAACATTTTTATCTAATTTATTTACGTAGATACATTAAATACACACTGCACTTGCGTTGTACGTTTGCAGCTCGGCAAATTCAGAACAAAAGACATTTCATTCATGCCGTTGTTTTGATGTAATTATCTCTAATGGTAACTTGTTCTGTATTGGTAAAGTTTCATATTCCTGCTGTAATTTTTATACAGTCCCTAACTTTTTAAAACATGACCAACTTCATCAAGCTCAGCACACACAATATCTGCAGATTTTTCATCAGCAGATATTTTCAGTGATAACTCAGGATTACAGAAAAGGAATTTAAAATGTGAACAAAACATAGGCCTGATTATGGTAGCAATTTTTATCTGCAGATGTTTTCATATGATTTGTGGCTTATTTTAGCATTCCTCATTGACAGTGCCTTTGACAGAGGTTCTTTAATCCACATTCAATCAGCAATATATTCCATATGATTTGTATATAGGGAAAAAGTAGCACTCAGTCGAGGTTTATTCTGCTTATTAATTCTTACATATGTGTTCTTTATGACTTAAGTTATTTTTTAAAAAAGCAGTTCATACTTATCTCAGTCATATTTTCTTTAAAAATAGAAATCTTTTATAAGTTTGTATGCTTGTTTTAGCAAAGAGCAATGACTGATACTAATGCATTTTATAGTGCTGGGAGTTTAATGTAAATTGCACATAAACATTCAGGAACAAAATTCCTGAACAAGTGAGCTTTTAAGATTTTAATATTTCATGCTGTGGTAAATATGGCCTCTATTTTGAAAGACATTTATGCAACAGTGTATCAAGAATGTTTTTTAAGGCCATCTAAGAATGAAGCACAGCATTGCTCAGAACTGTATATAATCATCTAGTTAAAACCTTTTTTTTCTTTTTTCAATATGAATCTCTTGGCAGTTTGTGAATGCTTAAGTGACAATGGTTAAATAAAAGGGTTTAAAGATGACGGCAACGAGTCTTTCATGGAACAGCAAATAGATATTTTCATCATAACGTTTATGTTCCTCTATCTTTTTATTAATTATTATTTAATGTATGCATTATACTTAAATGTATTCATTGTCTTTACTGTTTTATTTAATCCACACTGCATAAAAACTACATAAAATATAGTCATACTCTGGTCACCTCTAATATTTGGTTAAATGCCTGCGCCTGTACAAAGTTGCTGTTGGACCACAAGATTTATCAACAGCAGTGGAAAGACAGGAGACACTTTAGAACTAGAAAATAAAACAAATCTCTGTTATATCCTGAACAGGTTTGGTGCAACTTGTATGCATGTGCAATGGAAGTAGTTTTCACTGCTTGCTGGTGAATATTTGGAGACAAGGTTACCTGCGCTCTGCTGAAAAAGAAAATTAAAAATCTGATTGTTTGTTTCTGATGGAAAATGATACAGAGATCTTTCAAAAGACAATAGAACAATATTAAAAAAACAATTTTGAATTATAAAAATTACCTATTAAATTCTGTTAATTTAATAGGTATAAATTAATAGAATTTATACTTGTTGATGACGGCTGGCTGCACATTATTATTTCACCCAGTCAATTTAAACTCAAACTTAAATCTGCTTGCGGTATGAATAATTTTGGGCTAGACTGTAGATTCAAGTTATTTAAAAAATTCCAACAGTTATCTTTGACAATATTCATATAGTAGATTCAGCGTAACTGAAGCAATAATTGAAAGGTATGTGCTGAAAATAACAGCAAAGTAAAGTTTAATCGGTGAACTTATTCACGCTGAACGAAAACAGGTGTTAAACATGTGACCACTGCACCATGTAGCAATCAGAAAACACCTAGAAAAAAACCCCTGCAGAGTCACATCGCTTAGAAAGGTGTCATGGGGTATAGAGGACACACCCTAAAGGGAAATGAGTCAATATGATATGAACTGAAAGTTATTTTTTGAGTCTTTGTCACATGACTCCAAAAACACTGAATTCAACCCACAGGAAACTGCGAAACTCACAGCTCCATTTACACCTAAAAAATATGAACACAAAAATAACCATGAAGCTATGAAATGACAAGGGGTTTTATATATGTTTTCTAAAACATATCGTATAATATTATAAAAGTTATTTTACATATATATATATACACTTACATTTATATGAGTGGTGTTAGTTTTTTAGTCTTTCCTAGAATGAGCACTGCTCATTGAGCAGTGTTTAACTTCCGGAACGTCACTAATGACACGTATTCAAAATGGCGGCCGAGGCTATGGTAAGTGGCAAAATGAACTCTTTCCTTTAGCTATATATTGGCTACTCTCTACTCCTTAAATAAGTAAGACATTGCTGTGTAATTGCGGCAGAGGAAATTAACTGAAGCGATACATGGAATTTTAACGTAACGATTCTATTTACAGGAGTTTATTGTTTGAATGTTTGAAATGTTGCTAACTTAGTTAGCCTTCTAGCTAAAGCTAGCTTGGATGTCACTGAGCTCTGGTTGTTACAGTGATTCTCTTAAATTATGAAATTGTTCGGATACACGTCCAAGAGACCTCGGGCTCGTCAGTTATCAGGCTGTCATCGCAGCAGATATGAGATAAAGCAGAACTTTTCCAGTTAGCTTCAGCACTTACGTCTGGAAGCGTCAGGTAGAGTCTGGTACTGTCGCTGTGGTTATTGTGACTGAAAGGTGTTGGCATGGCAGAAGAGAATGAAATTAAACAAAATACGCACAAAAATCTGGAATAAAACTGTTTCTATTTAACTATTTTGTCATGTTGGCACTACGTAGCTCATACAACATGTACAACACGTTACCCACCCTGTCATAATTTACTGTTATTGACATTTCAGTTGTTAATTAAACTTTGTGACGTTAGGCTCACCTACCTATAAATTACATCAGCAATAAACCAACATTTATATTCTTGATGTTGGCATAGTACAATACGTGTCGGGATTGTAATTTGTTGCCCTTCTTATCCTGTTTGTGTTGAATAATCATGGTTACGTTGTAGATTTTAAGTTTAGGTTACAAATCCTTAATACATCACACTTGTAATTATACAGGTTTTGAATATCAGCAACTTTAAAGGATTCCTTGTTGTGGTATTCTGCGTTTTCTACCAATGGTTTTTTTTTCTCATTTGGAAATGTTAATTGGATTTACTTGAACCAACATTTAGTCCAGCGTATTTTTTTCCTTTGCATTATGTTGCAGTGTTTTAGATGAGTATTGATAAATAGATTGAGATCAACCCTGATTTTTGTAGTTCAAAAATGTCCCATTCCATCATCTTTATGTAGAGCTAAATCACAACTAAGCTACGTTTCAGACTCATAATTAGTCATTTACTCTTCAGGTTTGATTCAAATTCATCCATGCAGTTTTTCAATCTGTCCATTCCTCTGTTTTCCATACATGGTGTTGTTCACTGTAACCCATCTCGACCTGCTTACAGTCTGTCACAGCAAACAGACACACAGCCTACAAAAGTTAGATTTGATTTTGTCCTGTCCAATTATAATTCAATTGAGGACGCATAGGGAATGCAGCAGATTGTGTCCTATTATCTTTGCTCCAATGCAATCCTGCATTCTAAGCTAGAACAGGGCGTCGGTGCAGAACAACCAATATATAGTAACAGGAAGAAATCTCCAGCAGAACCAGGATCAGCATGAATGATTGTCTGCCTCAACCTGCGAATGGCTGAAAGAATATCAAATGGACTAAGATGGTAGTTCTCTGGAGTAGGTGTACTTTTTATGGAAGGCAAAATAAAAAGGCAATGCAATGTCAATGAAAATAACATTTGCAAATAATGTCCAAACAAAGTGAGGAAATGTCCTCAGTGTTTCCCCCATCGGCACAAAGCTTGAGATAAGGGTCATCAACCTGTGGACCATTATGCTCTTCATGTTAGCTAAAGGAGCTGCTATGTAATTGCAAAGAGCATCTATAACTGAATGACACTTGGGGTACCCAGAATTTTTTCATCATTAGGTCACCAACTGTGCACTTCTCCTGATTTTATAGAACATAGAACCCAGATAGTTGCTGCGTTTCCTGTACAAACCTGCATAAATCTTTGTCTATTTTATGTTAATGACAAAAATGTCAGTTATGGTACTTCCCAACAGGCCTGTTCTTCAAGCATCATGGCAGCAACAGATATAAACAGTTGAATAAGATATATTTATATTTCTGCCATGCTGCTAGAGCTCATCATCCATCAGCCAATCAGAAGAGGTGTTGGTGTCTTATTCAGGCATAGGAATGACAAACCCCACCTACTTGGGGATGGCTACGTTTGCGTTTTTTTGGGAAAATTGTAGTCTGCAATTTAACAGAAGCGTTTTGGATTCAACAATTTGGAATGACACTAGAGGTGGGCCGATCGATCGGTCACCGATCATAATCGGCCGATTTCGGTGAAATCGGTGTTGATCGGGATCGGCGATCATTGGCTCTTGAACCAATACCGATCACCTGCATCTCATTTCTCAGCCTGTCTGTCCAGCTGGTCTCCTCTTTCCTTCAC
The DNA here is from genome assembly GCA_903067075.1 of Micropoecilia bifurca. Taxonomy (NCBI): domain Eukaryota; kingdom Metazoa; phylum Chordata; class Actinopteri; order Cyprinodontiformes; family Poeciliidae; genus Micropoecilia; species Micropoecilia bifurca. The sequence continues at coordinate 35,204 of CAEGAF010047774.1, forward strand.
TCTGCGCTAACGTGCAGCAACAAATCCTAAGCGATGCGTAACTATAACGCACTGAGTGAATGAGGACGTTTGCGTGTTGCGGTGGAAAATTGAAGCAGGTCAAAATGCATCAACACAACGAAGCTA
>CAEGAF010047788.1:0-26485 GCA_903067075.1 Micropoecilia bifurca
ACAGTAATTTCCATACTTAAGTACAAGAAAATTCAGATACTTTAAGACTTTAACTCAAGTAACATTTCAGTGACTTGAACTTTTACCAAAGTCATATTTTGGAGAGGAACCTAAACCTTTACTCTGAGGTTTCAGTTCTTTATACAACACTGATTTTAATGTCATATAGCATCAACATATTCATGTGGAAACACCTCAGAATGTGTCACAATAAAGACAGAAACTCCAGTTTTATTTCAGAATGAATTCTTCTTTCAAGTTAACAAGGAGAAGAACTAAATGAAAACAAACACAAACATGCGAGGGGAGGGAAACAGAGATCATTTGATTTGGATATGTGGTAATTAATTACTCATTAGTTGATGCTTTGAGCAGCTGAGACAACAAAATGAAAGCTTCCCAGCAGTTCAGCAAAATTAGCTCTCAAACTCTCGCTCAGCGACTCCCTCAGTTTTATTTATAAACCCGAATCCCACAAGAAACCCAAAAGTAAAGTCATTACTGAGCTTATGGTTCTGGGAGCTTTTCTCAACACAAACTGAGGCGTTTATGCAAGACGTCGATACTGGTAAACATTTTTAATAGAAAACGTTGAGGCATCAGGGAACCTTTACAAGGTTTTCTACAGGTGACCAGATGGGACTGAAAGATTAATTCAGAAGTTTTGTGAGGCTTTTTTAAAATATATAGGTCACGAATTTAAGTACATCTATACACAAACTCAACTGATTTGATTGGAAGTTTTATTTAGCCCATTTGAAAGCTTAATTTAAGCTCTTTTATTGAGAGCTATTTTACCAAACGCAGGCAGGAAACAGGCAAGATCATGACATGTAGATATTTAGTAAATGGAATAGAAATGTATCCATAATGATGGAAACAAGAGAGTAGACCAACAAATACAGGATATAAATGGTGCAAAGAGTGATTACTGGGAACAGAAATATGTCATGATAAAACTCAAGAGCCTTGAAAAAATAACAAATAATTCAAAACTTAAGAGCAAATGACCAAAGATTCTGACTCTTAAATGAAATTTGTTTTTAAGCATCTCGTAGTAAATTGAGTAGATTTTGGAAATCTTGGAAAGTTAGTTGTGCTAACCCTAAAGCGCTAATCATAAATGCTAATATACTACACAACATGGTATTTAGTTCAAGCTAATGCCAAAACGCTAACTTCAATTTGATTTATATTTGCTCTTTAAAGACTATCTACAAACATCTATTGCTCCAGTTTGATTTTAACGGTATAGTTTTCATGTTTTCTCCTGTTTTAGTGTTTCTTGTTTGACATAAAGCTCCTGGTGGAACGAGAGAAAATGAGGACAGGAAATGGTACTGCTGTGTAATGTCTCCACTTCAAAATAAGAGCATGAATATAAATTTGTAGTCAATAGCCAAACCTTCAAAGTTCAGAGTTTACAAAACAGTAAATTAGAGCTTTGGAATTTAAGTTAAGGGAAGCTAAGTGCACTAAACGTTTTTCAAGTTAGCAAAGTCGTTAAACAAAAAAATTGTGTCTGTATTAGCGGATTAGCAGAAATGTGCTCACCACCGGAAATCTTCTTCTTAAATAAAAACTCCTGTTCTATCAGAAGAAAGATAATCCCAGATCCGGATGCTGCCATCACCATGTTCCACTGCTGGAAATGTTCATTTATTCATGAGACAAATAAACCTTTTGGGATTGAAGTCAAACTCCACTTTCCTTCCATCAGACCAGAACCCGCCTGGCTGCAGCAGGTTTTAACTGGACCAGAGTGTCTTACTTGAAATAAATGTCTCTGTTTTGCAGTTATGACCTCCAGTTCAAACATGGAGGTCACACTGTTGTCACATGCTGATCGTCCTGCAGCCACCTGACAACTTCATGTCCCGTCATCTCAGTCGTTTTAAAGAAACTTATAGATTTTAATAAAATATCTTCTGTCTCATATTTTCTCTAATTATTAACATTAATATTAATTTGTGAATATTTCTCTTCACTGTCACACAGACGGTCAGCCTGATGTGTTGTTTGCACACAGTGGAGCTAATTTAGATCATTTTCTCGTTGGTACATATTAATTCACTTTTTGCACACTGATGACCATGCAGGCTGTTTTATGTGACTTGGCAGGACAGAGTTCAGAGCTGAATTTCTCATTTGGGTCTGTGCCGGTTGGTTCCAACCAGAGACGCTGGCTCAGTAGACTGGAATCCTTCAGGGCACCAGGGACATCTGATTCCTAAGCACTGAACTAAATGCTCCTGCATTATTCATGTCTATATCACTTTATTGCTGTGCAAGGTTTTCATTCAAAGTTTCTGCCGCACCATTTACTGTAGCTGCCCTGTAGATGTTAACTGGCAAATCTTCTCCACTGCTTTTCTCTCCGTTTCTTCCCCTGGTGGCAGAGGACAGAGTTCTCTGAATAACAGGCTCCCAAAGGCTCCACTCTCACATGGAAAGGGCACTTCAGGTCTCAGTTGCTAAGTTACATATCAAAAGTTGGCATCTATGCATAATATGCTAATTAAATGAAGAATATATGAATAATAAAACATATAAAGTAGATTTTACATGAATACGAATGATCAGCTTTTATTTATTTCTCTTTGTCTAGAATGTAAATAATAAAATTATAAACCTGGAACTTCTTATCATGTTGAAAACAAAGATTTCAAAGTATTTTATTGGGATTTGATGAGATAGAATTACAGACAAAATGTTTTTAAATGATTTTGCTAAAAAAAAAAAAAAACTCAAAATGATTGAATATTTTCATTCAGCCCATTTTTACTCCTAAATTATTACTTCAGTCATTTACAGTTGGACATAAACAAAAGATTTGAATATAAAATCTTAGATAGTCCAATTCTCTCAAAAGCCAAATCATGATACCATCAGCAACTAAGCAGATAAAATATTGAACAAACAAACATCGTCCATAAATCTTTAAAGATATTTGGGATTTAATTTCCCTTTTGGATGAATAAATTACTTCTGAATCAAATTGAATTGCATTTCTCTATCATGCACCATGTTGTATTTCAGTCACATAAGATGCAAATAAATGGCATCAACATTTGTGGTTGTAGCATAAATTGTGAAAAATGTTCAAATGGGTTTGAAGGCACCGAAGGTAACTAGATGAGAAACTACCGATTTTATACAGCACAAAATAATAGGTTTTAAAATGTCTGCACTGGAAGCAAATGTTTCAGGTGAACATGTATTAAAGTGTTATGCATATTTTTTTTTTATATTTTCAGTGAAATCCATTCTAAGTTACAGATTCTGTATTGCTTTTTAGCTCCAAATAGAAATTATTCATCCTGTTGACTTTGTCTTTTAGACCAGTGGAGCCCAAATTGGGTCCTGGAGAAACAACCTGAGTGAAGTCGCCCCCCCACCTTCTTCAAATCAGACAAAATTAGTGTCAAACGTTTGTGCTGGTTTGTGCTGCAAACATTTTCATTTGTGCCGCTTTCATTTTAAAGATATAAAGAAAAGTTTCTAGAGGTCATCCAAGGTCAACCAGCCCCACCTTCTTCAGACCAGACAAAATGGGTGTCAATCAACTCAGCTACGTTTGTGCTGGTTTGTGCAGCAAACGTTTTCGTTTGTGCTGCTTTGGCTTTGAAGATATTAATGAAAGTGTAAAGGTCAAAAGGTCAACCAGCCCCCACAACTTTTATGAAATCCAACTTTCTTTATATCTTTAAAATGAAAGCGGCACCAATGAATTTTTTGCTGCACAAACGTAGCACAAACGTTTGACACTAATTTTGTCTGATTTGAAGAAGGTGGGGGGGCAACTTCACTCAGGTGTAAAAACAACCTCCTCAGCAAGTCAATGTTCTGCTCAGGCCTCTAATGAGCCATCATTTGATGCAGGTGCATTAAACCAGGGAGAGACTAAAACATGCAGGGCGCTGGGCCTCCAGGACCCAACCTGGTTTAGATCATGAAATTTAAGACTATCAGGGATTTGAATAACATCAGGTCCTAAAAGTATTTTTATTGTCTGCAGGCATTTAGCATGAGGGTTCGTGAGCTGTGGTTTGGAGTGAGCCTCAAGTGGCGACTCCAGGAACTGCAGCCTCTGCTGTTTGAGCACTGAGATAGTTATTTGGGCCAGAAGCTGCTAATTCGGTTACATCTTGATAAATCTGTTTATGGTAAGAACCTGAGAGTGACCTGCCTGGATGGTTGAGGTCTGCGTGTGGTTCCTCTGTTATCCGGCTAAGGCTAACAGCTAGCATGAAGAGGCCCTGATACACAAACACCACATTCAGGAATGCTGCATGTCCTCCTCCGTCTCTAAGATCATTTCACAGATCAGGAAATCCAGCTAATCTGCTTTCTGTGTCCACTTGGTGCAAAGCAATGAGCGTGGAGGTTTTCCAGCCCTAGCAACAGATAAACATCCTGGGAAGCAGCAAAGCTAATTCAATAGCGCGGCTGCTGACGGTAATATTGTATGACACGACATTTTGATGTGGACTGCTTTAACACGAGATGCTTTCTGCAGAACAAACTGAAACCGTGTCTGGGATAATTACCTGTAGGAGTCTTTTCCCCTGCAGCTGCAGCCTGCAGGCTTTATGCTTCATCAGCACTTTCAGGGCTGCTGCTTCTGGTTTCATGGAGCTGCAGGACTCACATTTGGACCATTTGCCTTCATTTGCACCTGAGCAGGTAAAGAAACAAGGGGAATCCCGCTGGGAATTTCCCAGAGTTTCCTAAACCTTATGAAGGATAGCTGAGCATATTTGGCAACCTAACTGTGACTCCATGTTCACATTAAATGTATTTTTACTGGTCTACATCTTAGTTTTTTGCCATTGGCAGTAATTTAAACATTGTTTATCCATTTCTTTGTTATTTTTCTTTTGGGAAGAAAAAACAGAAACAGATGGAATATTTAATTTTCTGAAATCGTTGTCACACTGTTTCCTTTCTTGTCATGAATGTAGACATTTTGAAAGCTGAGTTTCATATGAATGTGAGGAAAGGGCAATGATTTTGTGGAACGTCACGTTCTGCCGTGTTTAAAGGAACAGTGTTGCTTTTAAAGTGATTCTGCTCTGAATAGAGAATCTGTTTGGGGATCAGCGGTGAGGACTTCAGTCTGCTGCAGCATCTTTAGAGAGCAGCTGATTTTGGATAACATGCCCAGAGCTTGGAAGAAAAACAAACAAATGTTGCCATAACTTTAGGCAGATTTCTCCAAGGTACAAGTTACACTGCAAACACAATTTCCTCTTAAATCTGATTTAATTTAATTTCCCTTCTACTCTAATTATTTCCCTTTGGGATCATTAAAGTGTTTTTGTATTGAATTAATCAGTCCTGGCTCTGATTCAGCAAAGCAAAACTTCATAATATTTATTTTTTAATTTCCTGAAAAGTGGCAAAACTTTCACAACCAAGCAGTTTGAACATCGGTGGGAGGAGTCATCAGGGGAGCTCAGTAACCAATCGTAGGTGGCCTTGGGGTGATTGCATCACAACTCACAGCCAATGAAAAAATACACTCTTTACTTTAATTTTTTTTAAACAAAAACACTCCATAAAAATTAAAACAGACTCAAACTTAAAGTTTCACACATTATTCAACATTTAAGATCATAATGAATGATAGAAAACGCTAAGCTTCCTGCATTTCTAAATGAGCAAGTAAAACCTTTCAGATAAAAAGATTCAGTCGTCTGGGTCATGAAAACAACATTTTGAAATGTGTATAATAAATACTTTGACTCAACCTAAGAGTTTGTCAAACACTTGCTAAAGTTAACTGTAGAAAAAGAGATAAAGTGGGTCAAAGGTCAGATCTGGTGTGTTTGTGTGTAAAACTCCAGTGCGGTTCAGTCCGGATTGTGTTGTTCTCCCAGTCTGACACGTTCGGTACCAGTTTGTCTCTCTCTGTGAAGATCTTCAGCCATTTGCCTTCATTTGGATCCGAGCCTGAAAGGAAGAGAGGAGAAATCCCACTGGGAATGTTTCAGAGTCTCGGAGTTGTGTAAGAAATGGCAGAACATGGCTGGCAACCTAATTGGACCCTTAGCAGAGCGTGGAGCCGCCGTCCACATTGTGTTTCAGATTAACCGCTGACACCGTGAGACAGCAGGGCCTTTAAAATGTCAAAGCAGAAAACCCACACAATGCTCAGGCCACCTTCTGAGAGGCCCAGCATGCGCACTGTAAAAATTACCACAGATAAATTTAATGAACAAGACTGTCTCCTTTTAAACGGAGCTGCATCAGAAGCCGCTCACTGTCTCCGCTGGGTGTGAAGGCCACAGCTCACAGAGCCTGAGCCCAGGCTGCTGCGGTCTTTGTGTGCAACAATAGATGGTGAGAAAATAGAAAGGACAGCTTTTCTAAAATGTCAGCCGGTTGGAGTCCTGCAGAAATATCTGGCTGCTCCCTCTCTCTGTCTATTTTGATCGATAAAGCTACCTTTGACAATGCTCCATGTTGTCACCATGACATTTGGTCACCCTTCCTTTTCGCCTCACCTGCCTCACAGCTGAATAGGAATCCAACAATGGGATCTAATACAGGATCAATAGGCGCACTTCAATGATATATTCACTGGAATAATGAATACTGATGGATGAAAACAAATAACTGCACGGGGAATTTGTATTCCAGACGAGAGTGTGTGTAACAGTCTTGCCTATGATGTTTCATTACGGCTTTTCCGCCTCTGTGTGTGTGTGTGTGTGTGTGTGTGTGTGTGTGTGTGTGTGTGTGTGTGTGTGTGTGTGTGTGTGTGTGTGTGTTTTCTCTGTTCATACAATCAAGAGAATATGGTTATGATTTAATCAGGAATATGGCAGTAAACGCAGCCCTGCCTCTCAGGTATTTATGAAGAGTGCTGCTCTGTGATCTCATGCCCATGAATATAACGTCGTTCTTTTCATTTCATTCAGACTTTTAGTGTAATGCGTACATATAATAAATACCAAACCTGAATTGATCTTTCCCACATGTCCGTCTCTGGATATTGAGTTTCATTTGCAGTCAGAAGTCCTGATGTTTACACGCCGTGCGTGGATTTGTGATGGGAATGTCCGTATGTGTGTAATCTGTATTTCTGTTCGCTCTGCACTCATGATTTGTTTACTGTGGATGTTGAGTGCAGAACATCAGCATGTTTATGCTGCGCAGCGACAAGCATGCAAGTATATACAGAGAAACGCACAAGCATTTGCACTTTTTTCTTTTTTTTACAATTTGTCACATTACAATAACAAACGTTAATGTATTTAACTTAGTTTTTGTGAAGAGGAAAGAGCGTACAATTTTTTAACAAATATAAATCCTTACAATTCAACCCCATTTATTCAGATTCCCAATTATAAAATCTCCAGAAGTCACATCTGGGTTGAATTAAGTCTCAGTATAAATTCAGCTGCTCTGTCTGTTTTCATCACCTCATCACAAAAACTAACATGCAGAAAGAGAATTTAATGAATGGTGACTCTGGAGGAGCTGCAGGGTTAAACCTCTGTGGGACGAGACAAACATTAAACCTGGGATCTTAAAAATCACACAAGACCAGAAGATGCCACATTATGCAAACTTAAAATTTAATAGAAAAATAGTTTGTCTAGTTTCTAGTGCAAATATATTGGTACACCTGAAATAAGACAAAACTAACTTACAAGTAACTTTATAATATTTCCTAATATTGGTAAATAGTTCTAGTTTCACTGATTTCGCTTAAAACATGGGAAAAATGTTTTGCTGTAAGTAAAAAAAATAAAAAATCGGGTAAGAATATGATGACTGCTTGTCAGTTAATTACCAATAATGCTATTAAGTTTGACAAAAGTCTCCTCGCATAATTTTCTGCAAAGTTTTTGGACACTATTTGATATTTGAAGGTTGCCTTCAGTGGATGGTGTGGTTTTACTTTACTCCCTAAAACAGCTGATAACTGGAAAGTGTTGACCCAACAAGACAAACTGTGATGTTGAAAGAAAGCTGCAGGAAAAATGTGTCGACTAAAGTCTTCAGATGGTGGTGGAGGTTCACCTTTGTGTTGGAAAGTGACCCTAAACATGGAGCCAGAGCTGAAAGCAGTGGTTTGGATCAAAGCGTATTCCTGAGACCGGACTGAACCAGAGCTCTTCTGAAAAGAGGAATGAGCAAAACCTTTATCTCCAGATGTTCAAAGCTGGTAGAAAAAGATCCCAAGTAAAGTTGCAGCTGTATAATTGCAGTGAAAGTTGGTTCTCCAAAATGTTGGCTTTGGGGGATTTGATACTTATTCACACTGTGTTGAACCAAGGGAGCAAAGAAAACATGCAAGATGGCCTCCTCTGGTCTCTGTCCTCTCGCTCCCTATCAGAGTGGTGGAAAGGGTTAAGGGGCGTCTCCAGCATTACTGGGGCAGAAGCAGAGGAAACTCTGGCCAGAAGCAGAGGAAACTCTGGGCCAGAAGCAGAGGAAACTCTGGGGCAGAAGCAGAGGAAACTCTGGCCAGAAGCAGAGGAAACTCTGGCCAGAAGCAGAGGAAACTGTGGCCAGAAGCAGAGGAAACTCTGGGGCAGAAGCAGAGGAAACTCTGGACAGAAGCAGAGGAAACTCTGGGGCAGAAGCAGAGGAAACTCTGGACAGAAGCAGAGGAAACTCTGGGGCAGAAGCAGAGGAAACTCTGCACTGGCCTGGAGAGACAACATGCAATGTGGGTCGATTCAGAGGAAGGATTTGACTTTACATGCAGGTTTTTAAACCGTGAGAGGAAAGCAGAGTACCCAGACAGAACACATCAACCCACAGGGAGAACAGGAAAACCCAAAGCTGAAACATGTCAGGACTCATCACTGCAAAAACACAAAATCAACTATAATGCAAATATATCAGTACACTTGAAATAAGTAAAAAAAACTTTTCAGTAAGAGATGGTCTTGATTTAAATCAATAATTCCTGAATACTGATGAAAAGTATTTGCTCCATTTACAAAAATACATTTTTTCTTTAGGGAAATTAGTGCCACACTTTTATATTATTATTAAGCAATTACTGACTAAAGAAGCTCATTTTTCCTGCTGAAAGTTACCTGGAAGTTTGTTTTGTCTTATTTTAAGTGAACTAAGATATTTGCACTAGAACCTAGACAAACATTCAATACAACTCTGTTTTTTCAGTGTATATAGTTCATAATACATGTTGTAATCTGAGTGAAAAGTAAACACAGAGGATCCAATATTTATTATATTATATTATTATATATTAATAATATTTAAGGGCTGCAGTGTGAGCAAATTAAACTTGTGTTTTGTCTTAACGCCGTATTTATTCATTTTTTTAGTGTAGTTTTCTGAATCCTCCTCTGTCTGTGCAGCATTTCCTGTGATGAGCCCAGTTCTGCAGCCTGTGATGAGTCTGGTTCTGCAGCCTGTGATGAGTCTGGTTCTGCAGCCTGTGATGAGTCTGGTTCTGCAGCCTGTGATGAGTCTGGTTCTGCAGCCTGTGATGAACCCGGTTCTGCAGCCAGGCCTCTGCTCTGGTTCTCTCCTCTCCTCGTGACAGAGGTCAGCCAGAGCTCTGAGCCTGGCTGACGTCATGCAGCCGCCGCAGCCCCACCAACACAGCGGCATGCTGGGAGATGGGCGTCTCCACAGACAAACTACCAGGCACAGGATGTATTTATAGCCCCTTCACATATGCTAGCCTCTCAGTTAGCCCCATGGAGAGATTCTCCCAGAAGGCAAAGCCAACCTGAAAACATTGTGTGGAATCGACAGGCCTAACACATGAACAAGTGTCTCAGATTCTTCTGTTCAGATAGATAATGTTCCCACAGTGAGGAGGATTTACAGACATCCTGAAAAGACCCCAGTGAGGGCGCAGAAATGTGCTGCATCTTTTTGTATCTAATGAACCTTCAGAGGCAGCCGCCACCGTTGGCGCCGCCGCTGATCCCGACTGCAGGATGCTGCATGTAAACATGAATGTCAGGACAGATCCAGCTATTCTCCAGGTATCTGGCCAGTCAGGTTGACTTTGAAATGGATGGTGGGTGATTAGCCGGGAATGCTGGGAGAGCACCGGGGTCTCGGCGGTGAACCCCGCAGCTGCTGCCGGAGTCAGCAGAGCAACCATCCAGGTAATTAATTCTCTGACAAGCATCAGTGGTTTGGAAAATCAGTAAGAATGGCAGACTCTGATCAAAAGGGAAACACGTGGGGAGATGTTTAAACAGGGAGCAGCTCTGAAGGCGTCCGTCACGCTACCACACCAAAACTGCAACAATCAGAGGAGACCGAGGAAAACGCAGCAAGTTCACGTTAACAGCCAAAAGGATGAAAACTCACGTCAGAAAGGTTCATTCAGCACAGACTGAAACAAAGGCCAACACACGGCAGAGCCTGCAAAATGTATGCAAACCAGAGTTTCAAATGTTTTTCTTTGGATTTTATGTGACTGGCGTGTTGTAGCACTGCAAGAACAAAAAATCTTACCAAGTATTTTTTGTCTAGTTTCTACTGAAAATATCCTAGTACACTTGAAATAAGACAAACTAGACCAAAGCAATTTTTGCAGTGTATAACTAAGATCAAATAAAATAAAAATCAAAGAAAAATATGTAAAAGTGAAGTAAATTCTATCAAACAGTTAGAAAGCAGCACCAGATTATGCAGGTCACTAATTTAGGTCTGTATATGGCTTCATGTACATCATAATAATAGATTAGTATCTAATATGCTGGTTTGTCACATAGCTGGTTTAGCTGCAGCAGGACTGAGAGCCTTGGGAGGGAAACGTTCCTAATGTAAAACCTCAAACAGGAACACAGATCTGGACACGTTTAGATTGTGAAGACAAATCATCCTCATCACTGTTTGCATCTGCTTTAGCATCCATGTTAGCGCCTGTCAAGGCTTATGAGTCGTCACACTCAAACATATAGGCTCAGCCGCTTACAGCCAGAAATTCCCCGTCTGATCTGTCCCCAGCATATTTACTAAAGCCAACAAATCACCCTGAAACTCAAATCTTTGTTTGAATCCTGCATGTTTACTGCCACTCTTTTCATCTAGTGTCAGTCCTCACAATTCATTGGCTTTTTTCTGCTTTGTTTCCATTACAACAGTGCAGTTGTTGAAAAGGAAACTTACCTCTGGCTATTTCCTTTGAACAAAGTTAGTTTAACTGTATCAGTGTGTGTGTGTATATTCCTGCTTGTGTGTGAGCCTGTGTGTAATCATCATCCTGTTTTTCTTTCTATTCCAAGCCTTTAGCAAAGTGAGAAATGACAATCATCTGTTCTGACACGTTTTTATTCAGATAACTCTGCTTTTTATCTGTTTTAACCTTTTTTATACTTTATTATTTCTCTATATTTTGCTATAATAATAGCTCAGCTGTTTCCAGGTTACAGAGAAATTTTAAAGCAGGATCTGTCTTCATTAGATGCTACCTTAGAAGAAAAGCACTGAAAAAACACAAAATATTCCCAACTATGTTTGCAAATATATTTTCAGAAGGATGTAGGATTTCGTTTCAAGTAAATAATTCCTTAATATTGGTGAAAAAAATACTTCCACTGACAGATTATTTCACTTATAACAAGAGAAAAATGTCTTAGTATGAGTGAAATAATCTGCCATTTTTTCCATCAATATTAATATTTAGGAACAAAATTAGATATTATTAAGAAATTATTTACCGTACTTAAAACAAACTTATATACCTTCCTGAAAAGTTACTTGTAAGTAAGTTTGTCATCTTTAGTGTACTGATATATTTGCACTGAAAAGATTTTGTGTTTTTGCAGAGGAATATCAAAATGAAAGAATCATCGTTATTATTCTGGTGCCTTAAATTTTAAACAATGCCGTCATTTTTTCTTTAACTTAAGTCAATGTTTGACCTTAGAAGCAAACATTTTCTGTCAGGATTTCATCGTATAACCTTTAATGCTATTCTAATTCTGAATTCAACATTTCATTTCATTCAAATTGAGACACAAATTTCAGCACAAGGTCCTTTGGCTTGTTTTCCACTCATCCTGTTTTCATAGTGAGATCATAAATAAAGAAACTGCATCATTTGGCTCATAAAAGTCCTCAGTTTGTTTACAGTATTCAACCTGAATAATTCAGTTTGTCATATTTACCTTCAGTTGCCGTAACAACCTGCAGTACTTAGCTGTAAATTTGGACAAAGATACTGTTTTTCCACAACAAATTCATGGATCAGGGTTGATGAAGGACGAATGCCGAGCCTGAGGCCAAATCACAGAGTCACAGCTAAATGTTTTATTTTGTTGCTTCATTAGTTTAACCTACATTTGGATTCATTTGAACCTTTCAGATTTTACTGTTTAGGGCCTTTATTTCAACTGACCAAACATTCATGCAGTTCAAATATTTTGTCTTTGAATTCATTTGTTTGGTTTAGTGAGACCAAATCCACCAGGTTAGGTTTTTCATCCTCCAAGGTCCTTTCAAACGGTGGATAAAATAACTGCTCCAACATGTGAGATCTGGGAATTAAAAATGTCTGGATTATCTTGAAAGTATGAAAACTTATTAATGTCTCATAAGAATGAGCCTCATTTTTAGATTTGGAAATAGGAAATGGTGACATGCCTTTAAATAAGTTAGTATGTTAAAACCTGAATGTGAACTTTATGTGTTTAATCCAAGAAAACAGCTTCAGATGAGATCTAGTTTTAGCTCGTCCATTTAAAACACCTCACACTGAAAATGTTCATCAGTGGGATGGAAAATTTTATTATTGGACAATAAAATGTCACAATTTCATAAGTGATCATTGTCATGTTTGGCATTTTTTCAGCTAAATCCACAAAATTAGCTTCAGACAATTCATAAAAGCAGCCATTTATTTAAATATGAGAGGCTTGATTAGTAATAAATATAATCTTTCGTTACGTTTTTAGCGTATTTGATTTTTCTTTCAAATGTTAAAGACATGTTGATTTAGAATCAAAATTTGAGAAGCATACTAAATCCACTTGGTTCTGTAAGACTTTTCACATATGATGGTTTGTTAGAGTCGGTTTAATTTTGAACCAGAACCTCATCACCTGCTCCACCTCCAGCTGCTGATTGTCTCTCTGCTCTGAGTCAAACCAGCCTGTTCCCCTCCTGGCCTGTGGGGGCGCTGCACCAAGAACCACTGAAGGAAACAACGGAGCACAACTTCCTCCTTCAAGACATGGAAACACAAACGGAGTGGTGTCAGATTTTAGTGATTTTGGAGAATTTCTCTTTTATGTTTGCTAAAAGACTGAGAGCCATTTCTCCCGCTAGCGCCAGGCTAGCATGTTTGCTTTGGTTGTATTTACCCAGAATGCCCTGCGCTGTAGTCCACTTCCTGCTTTTGGAGCAGTCTCTGGTTCGCATGTATATTCAAACCGCACCAGAGTTCACTTCAGTTGAACTGCAGGTTTGTAGGCAGAGCAGAGTTTGTTTTTTTGGTCGATTATGTTTTCACACCTTCCCAACCGAACCGGACTGGAGTTGGATTAAAACAGATTAAACAGAAAAATTGACATTTTCCTCCAGATTATTCATAGATCTTGAGATTGATTCATATTATTTCTCTGCACTCGTAACTGTTGGTGTTCCATTCATAATTTTTTAGTTTGGTTTCGTTCCCTAATGTTTGGGCTGGAATTCATTTTGCCAGCTTCACTTTGTTCCATTATTTCAAAGCTCCACGGTTTGAAAGCAATCAGGAGGAAACAGTGCTGGAGCCCAGGGCTTTGCTGTTCACAGACCTCATCTCCACACACAGATACGCCATTACACCTCCGGATTCATGGACAAGCTCCTCGTGCCGCACTGAGAAATTGGCTATGAGTGATTATGCACAAACACCTAACGCCTTGGCATTTCCTGACAGTGCCAAACAATCTTCTTCTTCTTCTGCTTCTTTTTCTCTGTCTATTTGCAATTAATGATTGAATTTCAGCCACACAAAAAAATCCCATTTATGCTTTGTGAGCGTATCCCCAATACACACGGCAGCAGGCATAGCAAAGCTTATCTCCAGCTTTTAGATTGGGGGGCCTATGGAAACAGTCTTGATTATTTCCCTCCTTCTCCAAAGCGCTGCTGTGTGCTTTGGGATTAGAGGCTTTCTGTGGCCGCTGCACTTGCACACTGTCTGGCTGCAGGCGAAAGAGAGAAAGAGACTTCTGCTCAATAAACCCCCCAAACCGTCCCCCTCCCTGCGCCTCCTCCAAACCGCCCTCCCCTTGTCAGACACACTAGCCAGTCCTGGGAGTATTACATCACCCTGATGTAATGTCTAACCAATCACAGCGCCGCGGCGTTAAAGCTTCCAGGATTATGGAAGTTAGTAGCTCAGACTGGGTAATGAGATGGAGAGAGAAGGATGCAGGGACACTCCAAGCACCAATTTGAAATATTTTCACAAATAAACCCAGGATCAATTTTTCCACTGCGCTTGTTTGTCCCTCAAAGGCAGAAATAACAGGACAGACCAACACTGTAAAACATGGTTTTATAAAGGATGTTAAACATTAAAAGTTAGGACCAACATCAACTATGACAATTAATTACATAGATTTATTTTTTACACACAGAATTTCTAAGCTGGAATCTTTGTGTTGACACGTTTCTGGTACACCAGTAAATCTGACGCACAAGCTACATCCGCTAACAGCGAAGGACGAGGAAGCTGCTTCTAAATCGATCTGAAAAGACTATCGCTGTGTTCAAGTTGTGCTAACAGGAGTTAGCCTATCAAGCTAATGCTAACCATGTAGCAGCTAATGCTAATGTTAGCATCCACAGTTCACAGCTCCATTAATGATGAAGGCTTCCTGGAAACTTTGCTCCGATCTGGTGGTTGAATAATCTGAATAACAGATTAAAATCAGTAAATGTTTTTATTGTTGAACTCACATGTTTATCTGTTTTATAGCTTAGTAGCAAAAAGGTTTTCTGAATTGAAAATGCAATTAATTAATGAATCACAGACTCTTCAATCCATTAACAGGATTGAACATTTTAATCCAGTATTTACTAACAGATTTAATCTGTTCCTTGTGTCAAAGGTTGCTTCATATTAGGACAAAGATAATCTGACTAAATAAAAATATGTAAATAAGAAATTAATTGCCCTGAATACCCAGTGGATTTTTGGTTTGATGAATTGTTTTCATTTGGACAGATGGGAAGGTTTTCCAGCATGAATTCTGTCAGATTTAATTCCAGACTTGGACTAGACCATGCCAAAATCTTTACAATTACAATTAATTTACGGTTTAGGAAAGGAGGCTTTTATTTTTAACATAAAACAGGGTCAGATTGTATTAAATTAAAATGTTTGATGATCCCAAACATTTACAAAATGAAAACCAGAAGAAATGTTTCCCGTTTTCAGCACTCTGACTCAAAAAGTTGCGTCAAGGTGCACTTGAACACCATTCCAGAGTTATTTTTATGTACCTGTCTCGATTTCAAAGGTTATAGTCGGGAGAGGCAGCAGCATGAGTCACTTCAGCAAATTCCCCACAACATTATATTTTCATCTGAAAGCTTCAAAGCCCCGGAGCTGCTTCAGCAAAGACGCTTCTTATCAGTCAGGGGGAAGCACAGAAATGTTGTTATTTAGCCTGCTAGGCTGCAGAGAGAGGACATTCAGGTTGGAGGGGAAAAAACCTGAAATATCTGGAGCTGCTGCAAAAAACCTCCAGTTTAAATGTATTTATATTCACCACAGTCACAGAGAAGCTCTTACTTCACTAAATCTGTCCTTAGCTGCAAAGGTAAACATGTGAGTTCATCCTTCAGCCTGGACCTGATCCAAAACCATCGACGTTTTAAACCCAGGAAAGGAATTACCGAACAAAAACATCTGTTATATTTTATATAAGTCACTGTTTGTGTGGAAGTGTGGGCCAGTATTTGGAAAACATAAATTAGATTTTTATTTTACAGAGAAGAGTCATAAATGGAAGCAGATACAAGTTATACTCCAGTTAGTGTATCTCTACTTTAACATATTTTTACTCAATTTAAAGCAAAAAGTATCTGTCCAAGAAATGACTCAAGTAAGAGTAAAAAGTATTTTAAAAGGTTTACTCAGGTACTGAGTCACTAATCAAAACATGAATCATTTTATATTGAAAATTACACAATCAGACGGACAAAATATAAATATTTATGAAAATAATTCATATAAGTAACAAAATAACAAAATCAGGCAAAAGAAAATGTTTTCAAACTAGTTTCTGTCACTATGAAACTTTTGTGAATAACAGGCAGATTTTATAAATGTATGCTTCTTCTTGCTTCTTGTCATTCATGATTTCCTTTAGTTGTTACATGAACTAGTCATAGTTTTATTGATTCACTGAAATAAAAAATGAATGAACCTGAACCAGTTTTATCATTATGACTCAGTGAAAATGGATGTAAAAGTGTTTATATGTGAGCTGCATCATCACCAGGTTATCTGTCTGTTTCCTGTAAGACAGTGAGCCTCATCATATCAGATAAGTAATCTGAATGTTTTCTTACTATTTCCTTTATCGGCTCATAAAACTCTGGTTACTGCTTGGTTACTAGATCTTAATCAGGAGGATTAACAGATCGAAAGCTGTTTCTATTTTAACTTCATGAGTTTTCCTGCCAAACTGGAGCAGAAAGCATCCAAAGACTCACATGGAGGCAAAGTTTAGGATTCATTCTTTCAGGTTTCATTTGTATGCCCTGATATGGAAATTAATAGGAAACAAAAGCCGCTCAGATAATTTGATTATTTCCACAAAACCCAAAAACTGAACTAAAGTAAAGAAATTACTTAAGAGTGAAAACATTTCTGTTAAAAGGGCGACTAGATGCTGATTCACTGATCAAAACATCAATTGATTAATGTTTAAAAATTACATCATTAGATTGACCAAAACAAAAAGTTTGGTATTTTAGAGACCAAACTGAAAACAATTAGTATAAATAATATAATTACAAAATAAAATAAAATAAAATCAGGTTACTGCGTAGTAAAAATACTCTTAAAAAAACTTCCAAAAAGTTAGTAATGTAGCTAGTTACTCCCACCTCTGACAATGTCAGATATTATGTGTATTTTGATTATGGTTAGTTTGCTATTCTGAGTGAAAATTTATTAATGGGTGATATTGGAGAGGGTTGTGCAGAAAACACATGTTACATTTTGTTCAATTTTATTAGTTTTTTTAGTTATTTTTCAACAAATTTGTAGTTTTAGTAAGTATTTTTCCTTTTGTTGATCTATATTCACACTTCTATCCCCAATGACCAAATTCTACAGAGAGAATATTAAATATGTTGTGCATGCAGTGGCTCGTATTCACACCAAAATCATCCTTTTGACTAAACTACAACAGCAGTGACAAAGCAAGGAGTAACTAGAATTTATTTAAGGATAGCAGAGCAGAGGGGTAAATGAAAAGCACTCCACACTTTGCAGATTTTGCCATTCTTAACAAACCTTTTTCATTTTACAATAAATTTAAATTTCTGCTCTACTTTTTGTGGGCTTTTCTATAAAGTCCTAAAGAATAAACCACAGTTTGTGGCAGCAACATGATGAATGTCCCCACAGTAACTCTGGAGGTCAGATAGTTTTCACTCCTCATGCTAACGGCTTCATTTTGTTTGGGGTCCTGGTTCGGCCGGGAGCAGAGCCTCCCAGGTGGCCCGGTGTAAAGTGACCTCCTCCTCTTCATTCTGCTCCTCCTCTTCCTCCTGCATCCTGAGTCGCTCTGCAGAAACCGTCCCAGCAGGGAGTCCAGGCTGTCTGGACACTCAGCCGGGTGTCCAAACCGCTGAAGGTGAGGCGTCCAGGGAGCTCCGGTTATGTCAGCCACCTTTACTGAAAATTCATGACATGGCAGAGCAGCATTCCTGCACATTTCACTCACTGGCTGCCATCTAACCCAGGTTTCACTCCGGCTTCGCTTTGCTCTTTGCTGCAACGTGATCCGAGCTGCAGGTCATTAATGCAGTTTTATCTGAGACGGTTCTGGTTCGGATCCACAGACTCGTTTTTCTTTTTGACTGCTTTCATGTTGGAAAACAAGGTTAATCTAAAATCAGTTTTACTTTTGAAAATGGGTCAAAACAGATAAAAAGTTATTTTAATGAAACATGTTATTATGTGCAGATAATTAGTTTGCTCTACTGAAGATACCTTTGGGGTTCCTCAGAGTTCTGCGCCAGGTTCTAGACTGTTTACATTATGCATGAGTCATATTTAATGTATGAAATGATCTAAAAGTCCTTAAATTTGAATAGATTTTAGGTTTGGAACAGATTATAAAAGATAAATGATAAATAAGTTTACACTAAAACAAGGTATAATGATTTTTAATATTCAGCAATAAGCATGTAAAAATAAGGTCAGTCTTAATGTTATGCAAATAATACGGAGTTACGTTCCACAGAAAAATCTGCAAATACAGAGCTGAATATCCAACTTTAAATGTAAATGTCCTGGAGAACATATTTTCATTTTACTTTGGTGTAACAAATCCCAAATTCTTGAACAAAATCTACAAAACATGTAACAAAAATACAAAAAAAAACAAATTGGGAAAATAATCAGTAGTACTAAACTGATAAACTGATAGGCAAGACGTGGGCAGAATAAAAGTTATACTCTAGTAAAAGTAGAAATACTTACTCAGTACTACTCAAGTACTGAGTAACTGATCAAATTATCAATCATTTAATATGTAAATCTTACATCGTCAGACAGACCAAAATATAAAGTTAACTGGAGGTTTTTGTATTTTAAGGACAAAAATTACCATGATTAACAACCAAAAAATAATAACATCAGGCAAAAGAACATTTTTCTAAATCAGTTTCTTTCAAAATAAAACTTATGAAACTTTATCAAAAACCGCAGGTGTGTGTCAGTGTCTGGAGAATCTTTGGTTCAAACATGTTAGTTTTTAATTTGGTAGAGAATCTGGAAATTTTACTCAAATAAAAGTAGATACTTCAAAATAAAGTTACTCAAGTAAAAGTAAATAGTACAGCGTGTCAGAATACTTATAAAAGTGATTCTTTTTTCCAAAACGTTACTCAAGTAAATGTAACTAGTGACTACCCAGATCTGTTAAAAGTTAATTTAGCTTCTAATCTGGAATATCTGCTCTTAACTAAGACCTTAAATCGAGATTATTAAATGTAAATGTTTTCAGGTCTCTGCAGGTTCATCACACTGACTCACTTTACATGACACCTTGTCCACATGTCCTTCCCCTCCAACCACCGCAGCTCACAAACACACACACACACACACACACACACACACACACACACACACACACACACACACACACACACACACACACACACCAGCCTCCTTCCACCCTGCAGGCACAGACAGCTTCAGACAGCAGAGCAGATCCAGCATCAGCAGTTTTCTGCGCCGTGCTTCAGGTCTGACTACCACAGCGGCACATTGAGTTTGTCACCATGAACGCTGGAGGGAAGAATCACACGTCACAACCTGTACGGACAACAGCAGGGAAATCAGAGCCATCAGGAGAGGCTCACTCTGAGGATGGTGAGGCGCTGATGGGATGGCAGGAGGCAGGTAGCTGCAGAGAAAAGCTCACTTCCAGAATCAATGGTTCACATCATCCTCGCTTATTTGCACTCGGGCCGTTTCATAAAACTGCAGCTTGGTCAGAGCTGTTGCTTTTTCTCATAGTGGGTGGGTAGGTGGGGGCTCCAGCTGACCAAAAGTGCTGGAGCTCTGTTTTGGTTGCTAGGTAACAGGCTGGGCTTCCCGTGGGGTGGCTAGGTAACGGTGCAGTGCCTGCTGATTTCTGACATTAATTTTTGAAACCAAAAAACATCAACTTATTACCAAAAACGATGTTGTTTAAAACTAGTAGAGACTCAAATGGGAGAACAAAAAACTACAAAACATGAATTAGGCTTTAAGGTGGAACAGTTTGGAGTCGCCCTGAAAGGTTCTGAACGGTTCTGAACGGTTCTGAACGTTACTGAACGGTCCAATTTCTAAACCTGAGTACTGAACTTACAAACGAGCATGAAGAGTGAGGGTGTCGTACTAAAGTCACATTCTCATCTAGATGCACAGCAGTGTGAACACATAAAACACATAGATCTGTTCAGCATAGATTTGTTTGTTACAGTGTCTTCTGGCACAATTAGCCTGTTCAGCTTAGCGCCGTTATGCTAAGTCTATTAAACTTAAAATCTTAGTCAAAATTACTGAACCATCATCATCTTCAAATTGTAAATAACTGTTTAATCATCCAGTTTCTCCTTCATGTAGTTTTTTGTGTGCAGTAATCTGATGCTGCTTCTTCCTTATTATTATTAAACATTATAAACTTCAACCTGCCAATGCTAGAGATGGAAATTAGCCACATGGCTATAACAGAATATCCAACGTCAAATTTGAGTGTTTCTGTGTGTTTCATGGTTTCATCAGCGGTTTCAGGTTTCTGTGGGGGTTCAGTGAGGAAACTCTACCTGCTTTACCTGACACACTTCTTACCCGTCCTGCTGCCTGATCCACACATCAGCTTTTTTTTTATTTGCTTCCCCATTTGAAGCTCTGCCAAATGGGTGGAGGCCAGAGGAAACAGCCACAGTCTTGCTTGACTGCCTGCTGCCTCTCCTGCAGCACCAGTCGGTTTTCCTTCGTCTCTCCTTCTCTCTCTCCGTCTCTTGTTCTCACTTTTTGTCTCATCCTTTCTGGCTCTTCGCTGTCAGATCAAGCATCCGCCTCTCCCTCTCCCTTGTCTCATTTCTCTCGTTCCAGAGCACACAATCATATTTGCTGTGCAATATGTGCAACTTTGGATTGCAAAACAGGTAGAAAAATGAGACATCCAGCAGCCGGGCCGTCTCATTAGAAATATATATTCAAGTCATTCTAAGCACATCTTTCACATTTTACATGCAGGGAGAGAAGGAGGGAGGAAAGATTAATGTAAATCTCAAAATAAGGAAGGCATTAATATTTCATTAGTGCCTCTTTTTTCTCTCTGAGTGACAGAGGAGAGGAGATAGTGACTGATTTAATGATTTTAGTCTGGTTTTTTCCCTCCCTCTCCCTCGCCGGTGTCGCTGCCTCCCCTGGTTCCTCACTCAGCAGATGGATTTAGGCTCGGGGATTTTTTATTTTTTTTTATGAAATCCTCACAGAAGCAGCTGCACATAATTACAGTCAATTCTTCCTTATCTCTCAAATTAAAAAGATTAGATTATTTGTGAAAGAAATGTATGCAGCTTCCCTGAGCTGATACATGGCTGTGTAATATGCATCATATCCCATCACAAACACCAGCAGGCACACATTTTAACCAGCAGCGTGCAGATAGCAACTTATTTCATTTCAGGCCTTATACTATGTCAGACTACAGCATTATCTTGATGGAAGTGTCTGTTCTGAAAGAGTATCTTGCCCATGTTGCTACTTACTCAGAGTCCCAGTCTGAGTGTGGATACGCTGAATAAAGTCTGAGCCATGAATCAGCAGCTGGAGCGTTGGATCTTTGTGTGACTTCCTCCGTATCGGTGTTTCAGATTGGCTCTTGCTTTGGCCCGATAAGACCCAGCCAGGTAATCTGATACACTGCTCTGCTCTGCTGCTGCTGCTGCTCCACTGAGCTTTGAGCTGTTAACGTTTCTGTGTTGTCTGCAATAATAAGAAAGCAAAATGCAAACAATACCAGAACACTAAACAAATGCAAAGTGGGTAGAATGAACTGCAGGTGCTTCTCAGTGAATGAGAATATAAATGAGAGGTTAATTTATTTCAGGAGTTACATTTTAAAGAACGATCTTGTATATTAAATGCAGTCATTAAACACAGTGATTTATTTCTTTTAATTTTAATGATTAGTGTTTATAGCTAATGGAAATTTTCAGTGCGTCTGAAACATCTGGCCTGATTTTTAGCTGAGTCAAATTTCTCTTACTACAACCATACAACCAAGATACCATCTAAAGAGCCAAACTGTTTCTATACGGAATGCCTGAAATGCCAAAAAAATGAATTAATGAATCCTGCAGATTATGTGGCAGAGTATTCATACTGGCAAACCAAATAAAAACATTACTCACTTCTGTCTCTCAAGGTGA
This sequence comes from Micropoecilia bifurca, assembly GCA_903067075.1. NCBI lineage: Eukaryota > Metazoa > Chordata > Actinopteri > Cyprinodontiformes > Poeciliidae > Micropoecilia > Micropoecilia bifurca. The sequence continues at coordinate 22,126 of CAEGAF010047788.1, forward strand.
ATAGAAAGTAGCTATGGTCCCTCCCCCACCTGTTGCTGAGCACTTTTCCTTTGTTAACAAAGCAGACATCCATGGGGAAAACAGTTTATAAATTAGTTTTAGTTTATCACTTTATTTACTGTGCGAAACATTAATAAAAGATGCTTTTCACCAGATTTAGCTTCAGCTGGTTTTCATCTGGAGTCTCTGACCAGGACTGTTAGCATTAATTGAAATGTTATCATTTCAGTTAATGCTAACACTTAAGTTATTGTTCAAGCTAGCATAGCTAGCTGACTACAGCCTGTCCAACTAATTAGCCAGTTAATGTCACCATGTTAAATTTACAGTGTACATGTATCATCTGTATGTGACAAAAAACAATACCATTCTGTCTGATAACCCCTTAAAACACCTGAATAAGATGCTGACGTCTCCTCTGACAACTGAATTATGAATATATGTCACATAACTGTTTAATTTTTAATAACTTATCGTGTGAATGAGCTGTTTTGAAATTGCAAAACTGCTTTTTTTCCCAACATTAGCTAAATATAGACAAAGATTTGTACACATTTTGCAATGAAAACACAGCTTGACATTATTTGAACATTGTAAGTTTTTTGAAACCTGGTCAAATTTCCTGGAAAACAAAAACTAATTTACCCTCAGATATATTATTCTGTGAGCAAACAACGTCTTTATAGTTCCAGTTCTTCAGGCGCTGATTCTGCCGTCCTTCATTGTCGCCTCTTATTGGACAAAAGGGAGCATAAATCCGTATTTAGTGGCGTTTCTCGCCTCATGGTCCAGGTTCAGATCCACTAGTCTGCTGGGGCCATTTTGCCCAAGGACTTTATGCCTGTCAGGTTAATTAGTGACTGTAAATTAGCAGCAGGTGTTAATGTGTCTGAACCTGCTGTTGGACCGATGACCCGTCTGAGCGTCAGGATAGAAATGGTTAAACCGTCACTGCACATCAATTAAACTAAAATATTATTATTTATGAAATATTTTCCTGAACTTTTTGTTCATTTCATTTAAAGACTTCCTGTTCTGTAAAATGATCATATGTCAGTTTGAAAAGCAGGAGCTCCTTCAGTGGAGGTGACTTTGGCAGGAAAATGATCACTGGGAGAAGATAATGCAATAATCTGCTGTGATTGAACTACAGAGGAAGCCTGTGTGTTTGGAGGCAGCCTGATCTCGCTTTCATATTTAATAATGACACATCTCGCTTAATTCCCAGGGGTTTAATTTTAAAGCTATAATGTGAGCTTGTTCCAAAGTGCATAATTATATGGCTGATATCCATGTAATTAAATTACAAATCCAGACAGAAACGGTGTAGTTTACATTATGGAACCATGGTTTGTTTCGCACCGGCTCTATGTGGGGAAACGCTCGTGATTCAATCTGAACAGATTTTCATTCAGAGAGAATCATTCAGCCGAAAACGTGCAGCTGTGAGTTTACTGCATGTGTGTCAGAGGTTTGGTCAAAATCAGCAAACGAAAGTCCTTATACATGCATGTCTTCTTTATTTTCAGGTTGTTTATGTGATGCAGCAGGTCAGAGTTATAATAATCCTGCTGGAGCATCAAATGGTTAGAATATACTGACCAGACCTGAACCTTCACAGTCACATAAAGACAGTTGCAAAGTCAACCTTCTATCACCTGAAGAACATTTTAAAGGCCTGATGTAGCAGCAAGATGCAGAGAAACTCATCCATGAGTTTATCTTTAATTACAACTTTAAATTTATTTGTTATAAATCACTGAACAGCTTAAAGCTCAAGGCTAAAATCCCAGAATAAATGGAACATTAATCAATATATCTGATGTGTTTTTTCTTGATGATTTTGATGTTTTACTAAATTGTACTGTTTACTGCTTGTTTCGTTATTGTTTTCTGGATGATGTTTTAATGTTGTAAAGTACTTTGACTGCCTTGTTCCTCAGACGTGATCGACAAATAAACTTGACTGATCAGTGAAACCACCAGAGTTAAAACAGAAGAAAAACGCCAGGAATACAAATTTACCATATCTAATCAGTTAATTCGTCACCCAGGTAAAACTCTGAGGCTTGTTGTGGATCCTTTGCTCTCAGATTGTAGGTTTCTGACAGTAAATTTGGAGGGAGACAGTTCATTTATCAGAATCCTCTCCTCTGGATCCAGGTTGTTCTTCCTGAGGCTAAACGTGTTGCTCTTAACCCTCGGCTTGGTTTTCTTGGAGATAAATCAATAGCTGCTCTGCTGCAAGACAAATCACTTTATTTTCTTTCTTCTTCATTAGTTTATTTCATAGAAAGTTCACCTGACTCAGTGCTTCAGCCTTTGTCCTTTCTCCAGTCTGTTGAGGCAGAGCTGCCTCATACTGAGGAGGCAGGATCATAAAATACAGATGTTCTACAATGAGGTCATGACTAAAGCAAAAATGAAGAACAAACTCCTCAACTTAAAGTATGTTTTATATGTTTATTGCGTCTCTTTCCAGTTCTGCTCTTGATATGGAACCACAGAAGAAACAAAATTATTTAAGCTAACAATGATTAGCTGGGCTACCTGCTCAGCAGAGACTGCAGTCAGACTGTGCAGGTTTTGGATCTACAGGTGTAAAGTGAGGTACAACATTCTGACTATGACTGTTTGTGTTTCCAGCTTTTTCAAAATAGTTTTTGTTCCCTGGATATTTTGGTTCACCTGAATAAAGTTTGATCATCAATAATCTAGTATTATAATATATGGGTTATATCATTCATTTATTGAAAAAGAGACATAAAGTAAATATAAACAAAAGGTTAAAAAGCACTGATGGATGTTTTGCTGTTTTGGAATGAATTGAATAAATATGAAGGATCAATTTGTCATGTTCATCTCAAAGTAATGACAAATTAAAGGTTTTTTTAGAGGTTTTCTTTAAAATGTATCTTTACAGTTACTTTAACTCCATTAAAAAGGTTTCCACATTCCACTCAGATCAGAAAGCAGAGTTTCTTTTCTTATTTCTGCTGCTGAAGTGTTACATGAAATACCAAACAATCTTTGAATTACTTTCCTTCCTTGTTTGCTTTTCAGCTTCACAAGTCACCTTCGGTGTTTCCACAAAGACCTGCTGGATGTTTGGACTCATCGCTTCCCATGAATTATGAGAAGTGAGGTAAATAGAAAAGTCTGCTAATCAAATGTTTCTTTTGCGTTAATGAAATGTCTCTGGTCTTATCTGACTCCCTTATGATCCATACGGTAATGTCTATTACCGAATTTGCCCCCTCTCCCTCTTTTGGCCCATCTTCCTTATCTAAAATTGTGTTGTGAATTTGGCACAGTGAATGATTATGCTTATCGACCTGCCCGGAGACTCCGTATTAAAATTTTGTGGCATGATTAGCCCATTTATCTATATAATTGGATTGGAGTTTGTGTATAAGTGTGTGTGTGTGTGTGTGTGTGTGTGTGTGTGTGTGCGAAAGCTGCAGATTTAAAGGACAGTTAAATAAATATGAAGGAAGATGCCTAACAGAACTGTGTTTTAGATTAATGTCATTTGCATTTAATCAATAGTTCCACCCTTGATTTTTTTAAGTCCAATCAAGTTCTGGTAGCCGGTGAGATTACTGAGAACAACCTTGGGCCTGGAGCCGAATGAGACAACACAGAGTTTACCTTGCAGGGGATTAGTGTCATGAGACGGAGGGATTTACCAGGCAACGTGGAAACTGCAACACAATGAACTACAACAGTTTGAGTAATTCATGCAAACATCCCACGGCTGTTCACACCACGACACTACAATCAAATTATGGACAATATATAATCCACAGTTAAACTGTAGCTAATAAACTAATGCAGATGAATGCATTGGGTTTGTTTAACATATAAACCAGATATTGACACAAATCGGATAAAAAAATGAATTTAATTTTTTTTTTCTTTTGCCTGATTTGACAATACACTGACAAAGTCACTGAGTCTGGAGACGATTGCAAAGTCATTTCTGCAGCTGTGGCTCTTCAAAAAACTTAAAAGTCAACCAAGGGAATCGTTTTGGAAGGTTTGCATCCTATATGATGTAAAAATACTATAAAATTATTCAGATATTTTTGTTTCTACTTTTTTGTTGCACTTAAAATCAAACTAAACTACTTCTTGTTGGGTTTCTTCTGTTCCTGCTACTTTGAGATGATAATCGTTTAAAGTTAACGGTACTGGAAGTGAGAAAAGTGGATCGGTGTACTCCTGGTGTTGTCTGAGAGGTAAAACATGAAGTTGGGCTTTTAATCCAAACACATCTTTATTTATGCTCACACACACACACACACACACACACACACACACACACACACACACACACACACACACACACACACACACA
>CAEGAF010047795.1:0-22940 GCA_903067075.1 Micropoecilia bifurca
TGATTTTAACCTGCCTGGACGTCTTTGTACATATTTTGCACCTGCCACTTGTTTTTCACTTGAAGAACTAAATAAATTTTACTGAAGTGATCTCTGGCCTTGGGCAGTCAATTTTTTTGTTTGTCCAAGCATAAGAGAACCCCGTCACACTGTGACTCTTCAGAAATATTAGAGACAGTATTATGCATTTCCCAGGCACATATACCATTTTATAGCATAATCAAATAACTGTTTTAACTTCAGTTGTTGTACAAATGCTGACAATTGAAGCAAAACCTGCAATTTATTTGCTTTGATATATCATTAGATCTAAGTGAAGCAATCCTAAATCATGCTGTTACCAGAGTTTTTCACCAATAATCTTTTCCAGCATCCCATCAATTTTTTTTGAAGATAATAGATTCTGAGTTGCCTTTTTAAGGATTTTGTTGTTTGGTTTTTGCTTTTTGTGTGAGCATGGCAAGATCTAACAACAATGAAAACCCACAGGCACATGAAAAAATGTCTGTCTAAAACGATTATCGCTGGTGAGTAAACCTGCTGGAAAAATAATGATTAATCCCAAAATGTTTAAAAAAGTCCTTAGGACACCACAAAATCATTGTTTTACCTCCTTGATATTTTACCTTCTTGAAATTGTTTTGAACTGTATGACTGAATAAAATATGCTTTCTTCATCAAAAAAAAACTCTGTTTGGGGTTATTGACATTTAAGTCATGTTTTGCTGTTGATGCTATTTGATATTGGATTCAAATCAGATAACTTATTATTTTGTTTCCATGCATAAACTGTTAAAATAGAAAGATTGCTACAGAAAGATGTCTGATGACCCAATAAACAGTAAAAGTAATTACAGTAAAAATCAAAAACATGTAACGGTGAAATACAGAACATACCAACAGTATTGAATGGTCTCTGATCGGTTTACCTGCTGTTTATTAGAAACTTTCCCTGGTCACCAGCCAAGATGCGATAACTGATTTGGCCATTTTCACCTGCATCAGAATCAACTGCTAACATCTACAAAGACAAACAGGATCACAAATACTTATAGGGTCCACATGGATCAAACTGTTGATGTTTTAACAACTGCATTAATGACTCACACATACCTTTATGACAGTTTCTCCAGGCAACATATCAGTGAACAGGTTTACGCTATAAGAGACATTGGAAAACGTTGGAGTATTGTCATTGGCGTCCAGCACTGTTATGGTCACAATAACAGGAGGACTTTGCTGAACACCATCTGATGCCAACAGCTGTGGAGGCAAAAACATGGGAAAAAAACAACAGATCAATGGTTTGTGCTCTAAACATGTTCTTGAGATTTTATTGTGTGTAGTTTCCTTTGAGAAGTTTTTGTTTTACTTAGAAACCAGCTTACAAAACACAACATGGGCCATGAATTCTCCCTGCATGTTTAGCTGAATATTAGGGACAAGGTCCACTCATTATAGGTCTGCAAGTGGGTGGTGCAGCCAGACAAGTGAGGAAGGAGTTTATCTGGTAAAGTCGCGTTGGGCTTCCATTATTTACGCAGCTGTTTGATGTGTCTGTTTGTCTCCCTGGGTCATTTTACGCATGAAGAGGATGGTCATACACACTGTTTTTTTGGACTCTCACACACTGGATGGTTGCCAGAATGGCCCACTTCTGTTTCACAAACTTATGCCTGAAGTAAAAAGCAGGAAAAATATATTTCCTGTTGCTTGGCTACAGTAAAAATGGTTATTTATACTAAAGTGGTGACAGTTGTATTGTGTTCTGTTAGTCATTGATTTATGTAAAGCACACAGTAAAGCCCTGGCAAAAAAAAATTTCTTTCTCTCTTTAGAAATATCACAGGCATCTCACAAAAGCTGATAGGAATCTACAAGTTATATGGTTTTGGGAATACATAACTTCAGTTTTTTTATTTACTTTAGAACAAAAGTAATGTCTTTCCCAAAATCATTCATCTCCTGTTCAGTAAACGAAAAAGCCCATTAAGGCAATCAAATAATTATAGATATTTCTAAATAGGTATATCAAAGCTACATAAATGCAAGTTTTGCATGTTTGCACGTTAACTTTTACCATTTTTAAATTTCAAAGTTATCGCCTAGCTCACTTCACAGATTTTCCATTACATTAAAGTTGGAACATTCAAGTTGGCTGGACAACTAGAAAGCATTTATGTTTCTCATTGGCTAAACATTTCTACTCTTTAGGTTTCACTGTTATTATGAATTTTCCAACACAGCCAAATACTTAGTTTCTCTGCAGGCTGCCTAGCATTGCTGTTGAGTATCTTGAGGTATTAAGTTATTTTTTATGATGCCATTCACCACGATTAAGGTGTCTGTTCCATTGGCAGAAAACCAACCTTACAGCATTAGGTTCCCAAATCCAAAATTGACTGTTAGGTTGTTCTCTTGGGGTTGATTGATTGTTTTGTTACGGTGGGTGAAGGCTGCATCGTTTTAGACTAACAATTCAATTTTGTTTCATCTGACATCAAAAGAGAGAACCAGAAATGATTTTATTTCCCCAGATGAGATTTCATAAAGACTGAGCAGGCGTCATTCTGCCTATACATTAACATACACCACCTACACAGTCTCTGCAGGAAAAGGGAAATTTGTTCTCCTTTTTAAAAATGACACAATTCTGGTCTCTTAGCCTTGTTCTCCCAATAGTTATGGCCGCTTTCTATTGGCACATGAACAAGGAAGAAGTTTTTTTTTTATGTGCAGTGTTGATTGGTCAGATACTTCTAAGGGGAGACATTTACTACACTGACAAATGATGCAGTTGAAGACTTCCCAGGACTTCCTTGCACTTGAGTTCTTGTGAAATATGAAATGTCTTGTCTACAGCAAAAACGATTTTGTTCTTGCTGTTGCCACTGTAAGTGAAAAACATGTATTTTTTGCTTCTTGCTGACTATATATGCCTTCACTGAGAGAAGTGACTCTTTTCATGTTTTGCTTCTAGAGAATAGACTTAGGAAAAATAATCTTCACTTAATCTCATATTCTTTGAGTTAAAATATTTTATGATTTAGGCCAGTAAATTGTAGTTTTTTTTTTGAAGAGCAGAAATGGAACACAATCAGCTGTTAAGTTTGTTTATTAAGTCACTAAAATATGTACTATATCTCTTGTATTGTAGTATGCTAATGCTAACACCATTAACATTATTTAAGAAGTTGTTTAGATTTTCCTGCTTTTGCTAAACTAGCAGCTGTACATTGGATTTACTGAGTCATTCAGATTTATTTTGTTTCTCCTTGTGCAACAACACCTGTCTGAAAAACCTGCCTCATTTGACTGAAAGCAATAGATGTTTGTATATTTGATCTTCATTTAATCAGATTCCCCATTCTGTTTCTTTGAATACATAAATATCTATCCTCCTTAAACTGTATTTTATGTTTATTCATCTCGCCAAACAAAACCATTTATCATTTCAATTTCCTGAATTCAAACACATTGTTGACAACTGTAAACCTTCATCTTTTGTCAAAATTGAAGCACTCAAAAAATAAACCAGGAACAGTGTGTCAAAAATTGCTTATGTGTGAAATCACCTCGTGGCTTAATGCTTGGCAAAAGGATTCATGCTGCACATTGTGCTGATGAAGTTAAAATCTCTTTATCACAATGTTTAGAACCCCTTTTGCATTGTATTTACTCTCTCCGATCCTAATTGCCACATATATTATTTTCCCTATGTTTTATGAATCTCTAGCTGCGAGTATCAACAAAAAAATAATGGTCTTTACTGATACCAATCTTCTTCACAGGCTCATCTGCCAAGAAGCTGATTGACTCCTTTCTGATGGATATGGCTCTCCGTGTCTCATGGCACTCTCTTTCTTCCAGTCAGAGTTTAATTTCTTCTCCAAGGCTTTCATAATGATTACAGTATACCTCTGACTTTCAATCAATACTCCAGACCTTCTGCTTTTCCATCTTTAACTTCCAAATTGCTGAATGCACACTCAAGGGCACATAAAGTTAAGTATTTCGTTTCACAACTTCACACAAAAACGCACACCGTCTCTGTTGTCAGAGTGGAATTAGCAGATTACAGCTAGATGAAGAATCAGCGGTTTACTGCATACGATGATGCCCTCATATTAAGATGTTCTGCTTGGCAAAGGGCAGCATCTCGGTGCAAGGCCAATAAAATCACATTGACGTTGAATGCACTTAACAGAACCAATGAATGGAAGAAAAAAAAACAATAGGAGGGGAAGGCCGTGAGAAACTAATGGAGATAAGTATACACAATAAAAAAGTCTTATGCAGGGTCTGCCTCGTCACAGAGTAATAGAAAAGTTAACTTACGGGCATATGACCTAGGAAGAAGGTGCTGCAATGCTGTTTCAACAACAACAAGAATCATTGTACTCTATGCTTAAAGGGAGGGAGTGTTGATTATTTGAAATTGAGTTCTGTCCATGGTTTATGACCCCTACAGCAGATAACTCTTGCAGCACTTTCCCTTCTATTAAAGACATATTTTCTTGACCAGCAATATGGTCATGGTATAGTGCAACAATCTTCCAACATGAAAATTATACTTTAAATGGAAATGGGCTGAACGTATTCTCTGCTTATTGTATGTTGCAGATTACATTGGATATCACTATAAATGAGTAAAGGTGTCATAAGTGGTGGATGGTGGTGGTGAGAATGAACGCTGAGACCCAGATGATGATGATTTTAATGATGAGAAGCTCAATACAGTCCAGAACTAGCAGAGAGTTTAGCAAATGACAGTAGCAAATGATATACTGAAGACTGAAAACGAGAGCTAAGCAGACCAGGTCTTCTCAGTTCGACTGGAGAGCATCAACATGTGACATTAGACAAGGATCTGACGAGGAACACAGACAGGTGGGACTAAATACACTGGGATGGGACACAGCTGGGATCAATCAACAGGGAAGACGCAGAGACAGACTCACAGGACAGAAACTGAACACACAGAAACAGGGATCATGACTAAAGGCCTCTATAATGAAATCCTGTGGACGGTATCTGTAATTCAAACTCATTCCCCATGGCGTTGCTAAGGTCGATTCAACTGCTGAAGTTTTTGGTTTTGCTGTTGAATTCATAAGCAAGCGATAAACAGACTAAAACATATTAATGTCGACTTATTTGCTTAGATGGACACAAAAAGCAGAGGAGGGGAATGCTTTCTGGATTATGCTTCATAAAAACAAAGGCACAAAGCAGAGTTAATCCAGCATTTTTCTTTTTGTCATTCTTGTTCTTCTCTCACTCTTCCCTTTATGTTAAATGCATTGCTTGTGTTCTGTGCAACCTCCTCCTTCACAACACAAGAATCTTAATGATTTTTTTCCACACCACGCTTTTCTTCAACTTTGTCTTTAAGGGTTTGTAAAATGCTTATCCTCTTTGTCTACCCACATTCTTTTTTTCCCCATTGCTCTGCAATTTTGCACAACTCCCTCCTAATTTTGCATCCAGTTCTAATATTCTTTCAGATAAAACAGCCTTTTCAACACTGCAAGTTTTCTCTCCCTACTTTCCCCTGATGCAAGTAGTTTTCCTGTTTACAATAACACACACACACACACACACACACACACACACGTGCGAACACACACACACACACACACACACACACACATATTGAGCCTGTGTATTACCGTGAATGTATAGGAGTCTTGTGTTTCTCTGTCTACGGGCTGCAACAGCGTGAGATATCTTCTTATCCCAGTAGTTGATATAGAAAAAACATGAGAATAACTGTCCAGAGAGAAGTGCAGCTGTGGATCCCGGGCCTGTGAAAGACAAAAAGAAGTATTTTACACAATGACTGTATCCCACAACGAGGAACTCGAAGAGTCTTATTTAAACTTGATAGAAGTTAAGGAAAACATGCAACATTTTGATATATGAGATTTTGCCACAATATCTTGTTAAGGTGATGTCTGTTGACATAAGTGGCTGGGAGTGTTTCTTTGCCTGGTAAAGCAAATTTTAACTAATATAATGTGTCCTTGAGAAGAGAGTGAGTGTTTAAGGCTAAACACTTTGCCGTATCTATGTCTATAACTCTAATTTTGAAGGAAGAAGTAGTTCTTGAGTTATGTTGGGTTGGTATAATTAGATAATAAAAACAGCTTTACAGGTTGGTGGACTGCAGTTGGCACTGAGGAAGCTGCTGTTTATTTTAAATCCTTTATCTGGCAGAATCTTTGCTACTCTGCAGAAAAAGAAACCAGCCTGACAAGGTGTAAATGATTTTGCTGGTTTACCGTTGCTAAAGTAATCTGCTTCAAATCCTGGGTTTAAATCCCAGTCTGAATGGAGTTTGTGTACTCTCTCTGTACATGCAAGAGTTCTCTCCAGGTAGTCTCCCACAGTCCAAAAGCATGACTATTGGGTATATTGGTTACTGCAAATTGCTCTTGTAGAAGTTAATGTAAGCACAGTAGCTTGCCCTTCTCTGTTTCTATATCCTCCTGTAACAGACTGGTGACTTGTCCAGAACATAGTACAAGCCCCATATGTATAATAATACCCTACATGGGTTAAACTTTTGAATTTCATGTCAAATGTTTAGCTGTCCTTTACTTTCCAGGTCTCACAGTTTGAAACTCTAATGAATGCTTCCTTTAGAACTTTTACATGTGACATGGTGGAGCCTTTGAGCAAATGTATAACAGCTATGGGTCTTTAATAAATACCGCCTTAATGTAAGGTTGCTGCCTAATTTTCTAGGAGAACACCCACGATATTTGTTTAGTTGTTTAGATGTTCTGCTGTGTGAAATTGGCAAGCTGGCTTTTCTAAAGTATCTGCTTTAATGCACGCCATGGCTTCTACTAAATCTAATTATGAATCGAAACATGACAGCAAACCTGCGGAGGGAGCAGAGGCAAGTTTGTTGGAAGTGGAGCTTTAAATAACTTAAGGAGTCACCAGGTGTTCCATATTGTGCTAATGAAAGTCTTTCAGAACAAAGGTCAATGCCCTACCTAAGCACAAGAACATCTGGATAACTAAGAGGAATAACTAAGAGTAAACCCCCCACTCAAATAAAAGGTGTTTGGTTTTGACAGAAAATTCTGAATAGAAAAAAAAAATCTCAATTGATTTCTGGACATTAAAATTGTGAATTGTAAATGTCTGCAAATGCACGCCACACTCAAGGCAATTCTCATCTATGTTCTGCTCTGGCATTTCCAAACAACCATCTCTTGTTTGTGTGTTTATATATGAGTGTGTGTGTTTCTGTGTTAGAGAAAGAGGGTGAGAGCGAGTGAGCGAGCAAGAGAGAGAGAAAAAGAGAGAGAGCTCTTCTCATTCCAGATAAGGCTGGCTCAGCAGGGTGGGGGGCCTGATAATCTTGTCGATGTTGCTGTTGTGGATATTGAGCCATAAATAAGCATGAACACACACATGCATACTCACATTTAAACAGTAACACACAGGAATGTACATTAGCATGCAGAAACATAAATAAAAAGTGATAGACAGTGCATAAAAGCTATTAGGACTAATCATCATTGTTGGTGCCTGTTGCAGAGGGAAAGACCAGGGATGGGAAAACAAAAAATAACCAGTTGTTTATCAATCGCCTTAAACTAAAAATCCCACCCTGACACATTATCCTTCCTAAACACCAATCCCTTCTGGGGGGTGGAGACGTTTGAACAGCAATGAACCAAAGCTTGTTTTTGTCAAAATGTCTTCACTACATCTTAAACTCAGGAGATGCGTCGGCGATAACAATATTGCGGCACTGTAAAATCTCAATTATTACTGGGAGGTAATTTAAAGAGCCAAACGGTTTTACTGTCAGATTCACAGGCACTTTAGATAGAGCACTTCAAACACTGCAAGCAAAGCACAAAGCTGAGATTCAGTGGGGAGAAAAGCAGGAAAGAGGTGGGCACTTAAATATCTTAGAGTCCTTCTCATGCCTGCATGGAAATGCTGCCAATGTGTTTTTATATATGCTTATGTTATTATATACTATTGCCCAAGGGAGCAATTTAGTTCTGAGCCATAAGTGAAGCAAAGAGCCAAAGGGCCTTTTAAAACCAGAACAGTGAAATTCTAATTTTGACTGTAGAGTAAACCTCAAGGACAGAAAATTATACATTTCCTTTATTGTTCTATAACATCAAGAAATGTCGTCACTTGTTCTCATCTGTCTTGTTAAAACTGACTAATGGTTGATTTGTCCATTTAATAACGCATGTGGTGAGTTAATGCATACATATTCTGCCTTAGACTGTAATGAACTTGCATGAAAACGTTTTATTATCGTACTTGAAATGTTCTCACTATTTTAAATTAGGATTCTTTTTAGCTTGCAGAGAAGTTACTGATAGATCTCACTGCACAGGTTTCAGTCAGGCAAGAAATAGAAAATGATCTCCAGAGGCACAACGAACGCACAGTAAAACACTATAGACATGGTTTAATGAATATTAACATTTCAAGTAAACTTTTGGTGTCATTGTCCGCATTGCCATTTGAAAATGAAGAGAAAGGAAATATAGTCAACACACAACTCAGATGATACCTACAGGCATCTGATTGGGTTTCAGCTACAATAAAAGCATAAAAAAACAAACTGTACAATTAATTCTTCAGAAAAATATATTTTAACATTTGATATTCATATTAAAAACAGAATCTTCAGTGTGGCATCCATTGAGCCTCCTTTACCGACTCCCCTAAATAAAATGCAATGCAAGCAGTTGTCTTCGGAAGTCCCTTATCACCAGAGAGAGATCCCCTGTGCATACTTTAATCTCAATATAAAAACAGCTGTACATTGAAGGGCATGATCATAAATTTCAAAACAACAAACGTTTATTGCTATACCAAAAATGTAAAACAATTCAATAGCTGTGAAGACTGCTCCATAACCATAAATAATGCATTGATATAATAACATGCTTACCTCCTCAACGTCATTATCCAAAGCTATTATAGTGAGGGGAGCCGATAGAGAGACGTTGGTAGCAATGGTGGTTCCGACTGGTGAAGCCTCACTGACGTATCCGTGGTAACCAGACTCCAAAAAATACGGTGCTTGGTTGTTTTTATCCAGAACTTCGATTTGAAGGCTGGCGAACGCTGGCAGGGGGTGACCGTTGTCCTGCTCCGCCTAGAGACAGGGCAGAGTGGAACGGTTTTGTTTTGTTGCAGACGTCTTGTTAACTACCAACTAGGGAACCCGAATGCAGTGCAACCCATCACGACTGTACAAGTTTAATGTCCAAGTGGTAAGAATGCATTAACCTGGGATGTTCTTTAATGAGCAATTAATAAGTTGTACAAAATCACAACTTTTTTTAAGTTGAGTAAATACTCGTCTCGTTGTCATTTTAGAAGTAAAACCATTCATCATTCCTGTAGATGATTGGTGGTAAGAAAGTATGCAAATTAATTGTTTAGGATTTTTTCTTTTAAAGCCAATACAAAGGGAGAAGTTTGAACAGAACTTATTAAAGGTAAAACTTACTTTTCTACTTTGGAGCTGTTAGTCTCATTAAAACTGAACTTTTTTCTCGGTCTGGCCATGCTCAGAACATCCGACCCTATTACTGCAAAAACAAATCTGAAAATGCTGTCTTTCTTGAGTTCTTTGGTCTCCTGATGCAATTTGCATCCCCTAGATAGATTAAAGCCCATCTAAAAAGGCTAACATCAACTCAGCAGGAAAACAGGAGATCATCAAACCTTCTGTCTGAATTGGTATCTGTTTGAATCCTTTCAGTCAAAGCTGAAATATTTATAAGATGAGTACTCTGGGCACTCTGTGATATTAGAAAGCATTTCAAACTTGAAATGTTTTCTCTTATGTTCAGATGGAAATTATATTTTCAGGGCCAATGTTTTCTTTTCTATCAATCTGATGTGTTGGTGAAAGAAGTTGCAGTGCTTTTAATATGGTACAGCAATTATGACTGAAGCAAAAATGCAAAGCAAGATAATGTTAAGGACTCATAAATTTGTGTGGCAGACTGGATATAAATATTGTTCACACACTGGTTCAAATGAATGGCTTTTTGATGTAAACAGTGCATTATTTCATAACTTGTTGAAAAAAAAACTGCTTTTCTGTTTACAGTTATTCAGTGTGATTTTTGATCCTGCGAATACCACAAAATATTCATAGTTACAATAGAACACAAGGTTATAATCTTTGTAATGACAACAGTTTCATAATTAAATCATTCATAATTACTTTGATGATTCTTAATGTAAAATATTCCCATGACTAAACAAAGCTGGAAAGTGAGGTTTTATGTCATGCTGTCAGCTAGCAGAACACTTTTCTTAGACTCCCTTCGACTGTCGGAATTCACCTATTTACTGCAATTTGCTACTTTCAAAAATGTCTTTTTATCATTCAACTAGTTCAGCCCATTCTATTCACAGGAGTGAGTTACAACAAATTGGTAAGCATTGTTTCCCATCCTGACTTTATTGAGCAGGAGCACTTTCACTCCATCCTGGACTCAATGTCCAACAGGAAGCTCTTATTTGTTTAAAGATATTTAAACAAGCCTGGCTGATTTTTGCTCTACAGCTCAAATAATTGGCACTGCCAGACTTCATTCCAGTGCTTGAACCTCTGCACAGAGTCTGGTGGCTTTGCAAAGCTCCTTAGAACCTCAGAAAGACATAACAAACATATATTTTTGCAAACATTATATGTAGCGTTTGGATTAAAGACACTATTGAGTTGCCTTTAGCAGGTATATTTATAGCCCCCTTTTTGTTTGTATTCTGCATTTTAGTAAATTTGATCCATTTATGAATTAAGCTGTTAATCCTTTCCAAGTGTGTCCTTTTGCCCTCGGTACCAACTATAGTAAACGCAACAACCATTTTAAGGTTTTTGTTTTTTGGGAGTCATATTTATAGAGTGATGTATGTAGAATCTAGGAGGCAAAAACAAACATTTTCTATGTGAAATTGGAATCCTAATGCAAATCCCAGCAGGGCTGTCATTTCCCTTTTTATTTTAAGGCTGCCATTAAACAAGACAAGTTTTGCTAAAGGGACGGTATTATGTATTTTCCAAGCACATATTGCCAGTTCTTAGCAAAGCAAGGTAATTTTGTTACCTTTAGTTGTAATAAAAATTGCTGTTTAAATCAAACATAGCCCTGTGGTGGATTGGTGAACTATCACCTAGTTGTGAAAATGATGCACACCTCAGTCAACTACTTACACGTCTAAGAACAATACTCTTTAGAATGGAAGTCGTGAATGAAGGAAGAACATCATTTTCAAAATCAGTGACACGGAAATGTTAAAAGCTGTTTTAAAAACCCAAAACAGATTTAGACATGTTTGGAAAATATTAAGACTGCAATTATGTTTGAGCTCTATCTGCCATACAACATGCTGGAAGACTCCTGGAAATTGTAGAGTTAAGGATCAATTTTCTTTCAGCAAAACATATGGAGACTGAAGTTCATGTGGATCTGTTTTCCAGACAGAAAAGACTCAGTTCTCATTTTCTTGTGTTAAAATGTAAACCCCTATTTTTTTTACTCATGAATTAGACACGTTTTCATTGTGTCTGATCTGAATATTACAAAATTTTAATTAACTACTAAAGGGTTAGCCAAGGCAGTACAAAATTTGGAGCACCTCTGTTACAGGAAGACGAGATATTTAAGGTTTCATATCAAATTATTAGTATTCCAGATTACTTTATGAATTCTAAGATTTACAAGCATAACTCTGAGCATTACGAAACATTGTGTAATTTAATTTATGAACACTGAAAAACAATTCAGTCATCCATAAAGTGAACAGGATGAATTTGACCAACTTGCTGAGATTCAAAGTCAAACTCTCTATTTGTCTCACTTGGAAGAAATCTGCCTTGTACAGAGATCTTACACTGTACGGACACATTGTACTCTTTCATAGCACCACAGAGACAAGAAATACATTAATTAAGTTTTTTTTTTTAAATTATTTAAAGAAGCACTAATTCACAAATAATACATTGGAACCCATGTAACACATGATCTTCCAGCCTGTAAAGAACTGAACTGATTAAAGAGGAATTAGTTATAAGGATGTTTTATTTTCTTCATCACATCTTGTGCTCTGTGTTCACTGATAACGTCAACTGATAAAGGAAGTCATTTACTATACATACATACTATACATACTATACATACATACTATACATATATATTTACTTACAGAGAAAAACTCTGTACCTTCATCCTGAGTTTAGTAACACATACTGAAAGTGCAGATGTCAGTTAAGAAATACAAAATGTAATATAATAAAAATCAGGGAATTTTAAATGCCCTCTGCTTAGCGCATATTGATATATATTTTTTTAATTTCCTCAGCTTGAAATCATTTACCAATTCTATAAAAAGGGTAAAAAGTAGGAATGTTTGAATTCCTTCTGGAACCACTTATTTCTTCTGTTCCTTGCAGATATTAGTTGGGGTGTCATCCCAACAGACTTTGTTTGAAATCTCATCTTTTATTCCAGCAGAAGAATATTACTGAATACAAACTTCATTTGAAGCTTTAACCGATGAGAAGTCCTTCAATATTTCATGGTGTATTTCCATCACAGGCTCAACAAAACAAAAAAAAAGATAATCAAACTCGTCAAGTCGGAATAGATTCGATAAACATTTTGCAAATTAAAATGTTCATGCTAGTCTCCTTTTTATCGGACAAATAATCTTATGAGAAGATTACAGTATTAATATAACCTGAGCAAGAGTTGTTTATTAAAAGGTTGAGCATATTTTGAGGCTGAAAGGTATTAGAATATGAATGCTAAGACCAAGGATGTTTGGTGTTTTTGGAAAGAAAAAGCAGACTTTAAAAAGGCAATCTGTGCCCTTGTTGTTTCTCTTACCTTGATAACCAGATCAAATCTGCGGTAGAGCTCCCTGTCAATGGGTTTAAGCAGCATGAGTTCTGCTGTGGTTCTGTTTAAGCTGAAATATTCTGCATAGGATGCTGGTTTGCCTGGGAAAAAAAGAGCAAACAAAAATCAGAACGTAGGAAGTGAGAAAGGGAGAGGTGGAGAAAATGTATGTATGTGTGGAGTGTCATGGGGGAAAGTGAAGAAAGGGGTGAATGAGGGAGGGAGTGGGGTTGGGGGGGGCATGACTAATCCTCCCCGTTCTCTCATCTCGGCCTTCGATGGGAGGGGATGAGCCATGAGCCAGCGCAGCTCACATTCATATATGACGCTTTGAATGCGGCATTGTTCTGTGGGGAAATCAAGTTCTCATAAGAAGAGAACCAACACGGCCACATGTGCACAATTATATGCCTCCTGTGCATCTCTATAAATGTGTGTTACTTCTTTTTTTAGCACAGAGGAGGCTCTCAGATGCACACTGTTTTCCTTGCCTTAGTTACTGCTTTAGTAAAAGAAATCTAATCCTGACCATTTCAGGCGAAGTCAATGATTTATTGATCGAGGCTTTTGGCAAATGTAATGATTGGAGTAATTCAAAATCTTAAAATTATGTTGGCTTGGAGCCTAAATAAGTAAATTTTCTACAGTAAGTGTTTTAATTCTTGTATTATTTTTGTCTTAAACCATTTAATTCTATATTTACAACAAATGTCCTGAGACGATTACATTGCAAGGTCTTCCAGAGTAGATAAGGCGGATTATCTAACAAAACCTATCAGCCTCCAAGTGTTTTCTTTCAAACTAAGCAGCAGATAAATTGTAATAAAGCAGATCTCAAAAGTGTAAACAGCCTGTTAAATAAACCAATCTTGTGTGATCTAAAAAAAGGCCATGAGAAATAATTGCTAAACTTTTTCCACTTTTAAAGTGACATTTTCACAATATGGTTAAAAAAAAAGAAAACTAAGCTAATTTTGTGAGGAGATAAATGTAGCACATTAAGAGTTGCAAAAATGTGCACATTGTTAAACCAATACTTTGTTAAAACACCCTATAATTTAACTTAAGCATCTAGTTTTTTTATTGTAGAAGGTCAACAGTGTGACACGTTTTAACTTAGCAGTATTTCCCCGCTAATCTGTCAAATTTGAGATCACGTCAAGTGACCCCATTTGTTGAATTAATTCTGAATGTTGCAGATATTGACATCTGGGCTGTTACCTTCTTCTGTGGGATCAGGATTAAGGTGAAACATTAAACCTCTGGAGATGATTGTGTGAAAAGGTCTTTTACACAAAATGAAGAACATTATGGAAAACTTTGAGAATCCTCTTCAAGCAACTGTTGTACAACAACAGAGCGCTTTCAGTCAGAAGCTTCTTCAGATCTACAGTTACACTGACCGCTACAGGAAATGAAACTTGGATAATATGGAATACATTTAATTTCCCTTTCGGATTAAGAAAGTATTTTTGAATTGATCTGAATTGAACCTCTTCTTTAGAAAGTGTTTTTGTTGTTGTTTTTATATTCACATTTTAGTAGATCTAGGTTATGAGAATACCTTTTAACTTTCCATTTGTAACGCAGACCTCACTGTTTTCCCTTGAGATTTAAATATGACCTGGCACAGAGGCCCATCTAACCCATGCGGTTTTCAAAATGGGAACGAAAAGACAACTTGCCTTTCAAGCAATGCAGTCGCGTGATGATCTTAAAAGGTCAAGAAATGGCAACTGAAAAAAAAACTTCTCTTAACATGAAAACATCAGCAGCCAGTGAAAGAATCAAAGATCATCTTGTCACCATGCAGAGAGAGGAGGAGGCCAGGTAAGGTAAAAACAACAACAACAAAATCCACAGCTCACTGCTGGGCAGCTGTAGGCAGAAGTCATGTTGTAGGGTCACCATCTATCTCTGTGTAACTTTATTTTAAGGTTGTTGTTCACAGCTTTATTATGGAGGTAGAGGAGATGGGTATTGTGAATGGTGCAGTGCAAAACCATTTTTATATCTACAATAACCCTACAGTCATAACAGTAACAGTGGACTGGACAGTAGTTATGTAAGGTTACCATACTTACATAATTTCACTCTGACTGACTTGTTGTTCTCAGTATGAAGAAAAAATATATAGTTTTCTCTTGAATTCAGCAAAGGAAGAAGTGAGACATGCAGCGGGAATCTATATGTACAGTCAGCACACAAAATGGGTTTAATGGGATGTAAATGTTATGCAATATTACCATCAGGCTGATATTGTATCCCAGCTGTTAGTTTTTCAGTCCAAATAGCGTTTTATTCTCATGCTTGAGTGTGTTGGGATGGAACTAAAGCGACTTTTAATTGAAATGTTAGAGTTTTTGTAATTGACCAGAAAAATAAATGATGTTTTAAATGATAAATTGTAGGCAAAGTCCTACAATTTTGTCCTTTTAAAATGTTTTTTAGAAAGTCTGAGATTCTTTATATTACAGTTACATTTGTTTTCTTGTCCCAACAAAAACATTATCTCTCTAGCCTTAACGTGAACTACAAGAGAACTCATTTCCCTTATAGATACTGTAACATTTAAATGACTGCACCAAAACTCTATTTAAATTAATTAAAAAATACATCATATCAATTCCAAAGGAATATTACACGTTGTTGTTACTCATATCTTTCAAGTATCTTTAAAGAGTCGTGGATGATGATGCTGTGGGCAGGAAGAATCTTTGGTGGCCAGTTTGTAAGCACTGCTAATCCACCTCCTTTGCTTTTTCCATACCTCTTTAAATCAAGAAAGCCAAGAAGAGAGACGATGGATCAGGGATCTGATCGTTCCCTGTTATTCTCCAGGGAATTTGGACAAAACACAAAGATAAAATTCAAAAGAATTGATTTCTTTACCAATAAATGTTCTTGTGCAACATTTGTTTTATATAAAATACATTTATTTTCTACAATTTAGAATGTGTGTTCCAATGAATGAAGCTCATCTGTCAAGTTAATTGTGCATTTTGGAAATAACAACTTGTAAGCAGGTGTCAAACCTACTTTTCATTAATCTAAAAACTCTATTATGTTTTAAGCCTTGCTGCTGAAAGTACTGTCAGCAAAAAAGTGAAACTCTATTGTTGTCCCTCGTGGAGCAAATCTGAGCTCACAAAAGTTCGACCTACCAATAAGGATGGAGTACAGGATCCCAGGTCTGTCTGACGGAGGTTGAATGTTTCTGTCCTGGTCCACAGCTTGGATAGGTGGGGTCACATTGAGGGGATTTGTCTTATTCTGGTAATAAAACAAAGCAGAACATCTAATGTTTACTACATCAATACATCAGCTACTACAAAGAAGGTAATTTGATTTTTTTTTTTTAAGTGTCTGCGTATATAGAGAATAGCTTATTTAGGTGATACGGGTGCAGGTTCAAATAATGTAATATAACATTGAAAATGTAATTTATAAGAGAAGAAGATCAACTTCTGCCACTCCTCCAGAGTTACAATGGGTTGGCATACATGCCCACAAGACGGGTCGAACACCAAAAAACAACAGTTTGCACACAATTCTTCTAAAACCATTGTGGATGCTTATGCACATATTCTCCTGCTTTTGTTCCATTTCATCATAGCATAAAACATTTCATTTGGGCATTTTGTTTCTTCACTGAGCTCTTAGTGAAGGACACATGCTGCTTTCATGGCTAATCTTGTCACAACAATCCCATCAAATTTGCACAATTTCCACAAACCCTCTCCACAAAGTTCCCCCTATACAAATGTCCTGTACATATATGGGAGGTTTCTACAGCTCTGCTGTCGCTCAGTCTTATTTTCAGTAATTTATTCATCTTGGGAGAAGTAGTAAGGGAAAAGGTTTCCACTGCAGAGCTTTTTGCACTGACAATTGACCTATTTTGCGTAATTATATGCACTCTGTGCAGGTTAGAATTATACACCTGAAAAGAATCAAATTCTTTCGTTTTTTTACTGATTACTGCCAACTCTTTGCAAAATAGTTATTTTTTATGAGCTTTGCTGAAAGTATTGAAAAATAATGACTGACATTTTTCTTTCACCTCACAATTACCTTTGTTGGAGTTTATGCAAGTTTTTGGTTGTAATGGGACAAAATTAGAAAAAAATAATGAAGGGTGTGTAATATTTCTGGAGCTATGGCCGTCTAATTTGTTCAAAAGTATCTGGGAAATGTCTGCCCTGCAGCACTGTACAGCGTAATAGCTGTTCATTTCTCACGGATAAAAAGGAATCATAACAAAGTTTTAAAAAAAATCCTTGCACACTTTAAAAATCAATATTTGCCTCTCTCTGTATGTATGTTTTCTTTATCTGCACACAAGCTCAATCTGTGTCTGTTTGTGGTCAGGCTATAATACGGATTTACACTGGTGCAATATGCTACGGTAATGGGACGACTTGATAAAAGGAATACATGTTTTACTAGGTAAGAGCAACAATCCCTAAAGAGATCAAATATAAATCAATCCCCACCAACGCTCTTCAAATACAAGTGCAAACACGGTTCTGTGAAAAAGTGTTTGTTCCCTTACACATTCCTTCTGTTTTGTCACACTCAAATGTTTCAGATCACAAAACCATTAAAAACTATTAAACAAAAAACTAACAGTAAAAACAAAAGCCATTTTTCTTCTGATACCATACCAGCTCTGTGTGAAAAGTACTGACCATCACCAGTTAAATAAAATATTAATTGGAATTAACCACATTGTTTAGAGAAATTGGATAAATTTCACTGACCATACCATAACCAGATTATTACCTAATCTCTAAAACCTCAAGTAGAACTTCTCTGCTAACATAAAGTAGCCTAATAATTATATTAAACAATATTATATCTACAGAAATTAATCAGCAGATGAAAAGAATGATTGACAAAGTTATTTCTAAGGCTTTGGGTTTTCTGTAAATACTGTGATTATCCATAAATGGCAAAAGCATGGCACAGTGGTTAATCTTCCTAACGTGGCCACTCTACCAGAATTACTTCAAAAGGGCCTTAATGTAGCCTAGTCAAAGCCCAAATCAAATTCTATTGAAATGCAATGACCTATTTTATGATCTTAAACAACCAGATAATGCTTGAAATGCCTTTAAAGGAGCTAAATAAAACTTCTTCCACAGTGATTTTAAAATGCTGCAAGGTTTCCTCCAAAATTGTTTTCTCTATTTGCTAACGATTTATACAATATTTAAAAATGCTGGATAAAATGAAATATTCAAGTTTTACAATAAAAATAAATAAATATAACTGCAGAAACCTGTAAGGGGGGATATGTTTTCTTTCAGCAAAGTACGCTGTGCACAACAACTCGATTCTACACTTCCTATCACACGATGCGGTGCAGCTGTCATGCAGCACTTAAAAATCTAACAGCCATTACTGAGCATTTTCTGCTGCTGCCAGTCAGCGAGCGAGAACAGGCGAGAGGATCCAGCAAAGATGAACTCATGATGAGTAATGAACTCGAAAGGAAAAATAAAATGTATGCAAATATATTGAAGGGAGAATAATCCGCCAGGAGTTGAGGGTAAACAGGGTGCAGAGAGGCATGTAAATGTGGGAAATAAGAAAAGGGGAATCTGGCAAAGACAGATCACTGACAACACAGGTGCTATCATTACAATTTATATTTCTGACAGCATTTTACACTCCTCTTCGCGATGCACAAAGGAAGAAACTGACAGTCGACAAATGTAGAGCTACAAAGCCAAAAGAGTCAGTCATCCCAAAGCTGTTTATGACTTCTTATTGACACCATTATGAGTTTAAAATAAACATTACTGGTCTTTTTAGAATTCGCAACACGTTTAAAGCCTCTTTCAGACATGCTTTAACTAACATGAGGTCTTTTGCACAATTGCAGAAATCAGAAATTTAATTGAATCATGAAATGTCTTGATTACTAAGCACACTGTAAATTGGTCCGCTCCTTCAAAAAGATGGAAAAACAACAGAGACGAATCTGTTTTACACTTTGCATCTCCACTGAAAGCTGAACCTTTCTTTGTCAGGTGCCACTAAAAGCAAAACACTTTACTTTGAGTAGGACTGTGTTAAAAATAGGGCTTTTGACTGCTTTTGACAGCACTTTACTTCTATGAAAAAAATTCTGTTGTTCTGTCAGGGAACCTCTACGCTGAGCACAAAATGCAGAGTAACAGTAGTTTTCATCACTTCATCATAATGTCTCATTCTGCATGTGGCTGTGCAGCATAAAACGTTAGACCTTTACACCCGTAAAGCTGCTTCAAAGCCCTTTTATCTGATTTGCTGATGCCCATTGCAGAATGAGCCTCAGATTCAAGGATTTATGCAAAATTATTGCAAAAGAATTCAAAACATAATCACTGCTAATATGTATATTTAAAGAGCTTACTACAAGCAATTGCTTAAACTTTGTCAGAACAGTATGTATGCAATTTGTTTTCGAAGTACATCCTGTTGCACAGTGTGAAAATTAACATAGCTATCAGGCAAACCGTTTGTACCCATGACACATTGTTTTGATCACAAAAATCGGTGTATATACTGTACACTGTTTGGAAGAAAAAACTAAGAATGTGTTACCAATGTGTTTTGGGAGGCTGCAGGTTAGTTAACCTCAAAAGAAACTATCAAGTCTCCAACTGAATTTATTTTATTTATTTTTTTTAACATGTTTATTCCACAATACATAAGGACTGAACTCTGTCAGACTACATGGAGCCCTCATCCAACAACTTTACAAAAGACTCCATGCACGCCATTGGACAAGATATGCAGAAGCTGCTACTTTAGGAGGTATGAGAAGATTCATTAATAAAAAGCAAATGAAAGAGTTTCTGACAAGCTGCATAAACTGTGGATGTTCCTGGGAAAAAATAATAAAAAATGGATTTGTTATCAGTAGTCACTGCAGCTGTAGAGCTGAGTAAGTTAGATTGCAAAGTTATTTGTTGATCAAAGTTTTTGCTGTTTCTGCATTTTAAGACAACCAGAAATTTAGGTGTTAGTGTGAAACATTAAAAAGGAGCAGCTATGCATTTTTCAATGGCTTAAATGTTACAAGCATATGAGGAAGTAGTTTGTGGGAGAAGCTCACAGCCTTGCAAAAAGGTTCACATCCATGGATCGTTTTCACATTTTCTGTATTGAGATTTTAAAGTGACAGACCAACACAAAGTGTTGCATGATTGAGATGAGACGGTTTTCTGTGTTTGTATTTGACCTTTTGGTCTGAAGAACAACCTTGTGCCATAGTAACAGCTGCATGTCTACACGGGGACAAGCCTCTAAAGACTTTGAACATCTTGAGTCCAACATGTTGCCCACTGTTCTTTAGAAATTAAGTCAGTCTCGGTTGGATTTAGGTTTGGACTTTGACTGGGGCTTATGTTAAAACTCTGCCAGAATTGTCCTGTTTATTTCCCAACCAGTTTCAACCAGCTTCCCTGCCTCCACTGAAGAAAAGAACTTGTACAAAGTGATGCTGTCACCAACATGTAGTGCAGGAAAAATGTTGTTCATGCTCTTCATTGTGTTAGCTTGCAACAAAATGAGGTGCAATTGTGATTTGACGGTTTTCACAGTTTTCAGAGCTGTTGACGTGCTAACACAGGTCTCTCTCCCGCTCTCCGCATTTTTGCATGTGTTTTATGAAAAATATAGAAAAAAAGAAACACTTGACATATTAATGATTGTGTGAGGCTACAACAACATGTCAAGATTTTGATTAATTGCGTTCGAGGTGATTGAGATAAGGCTATTTTTACAACTTTCATGCTATTACGATACAGTCATGGGGCTTTTCTGCCAGAGATAGGGATACAGAGAACAGCAGGGGCTCTTGGCATCATGCTGCAGCACAATGCCATTCAATCACAGCCCGATATATCTAAAATCACAGGACAAAGAGATGAAAATGTAGATCCAAAGCAGGTAGAAACAGCAAGCTGGGAGGGTAATGCTGTAAAGCTCCGAACACGCTGCGATTCCAAAGCTTTCTGCCAGAGACACGCTGGCAGAATCAAGTAAGCAAACACTCGGAATCAGCAGGAAGACTAACAGCAACAAGTATTAGGCCAACATGAATGATATTACCACTAAGCAGGACTGGTATTTGTATTTTTTCATTATCAGCGGAGGCCAGGGGGACAAGGGTGGCTGATCCTGAGAAAAGGCAGATCATCAATAAAAGGAGGGAACAAACCTTTCTGGCTTTTAGTGGTCAGATAAGGTCTTCTGTCAGGTAGCGAGTAATACCTCGCAGCATGAGCAGTGGGACAAACATGAACCATCTTCCAATCCACATAATAGAATAACAAATGGCCATTTACACGAGTCCATACACTGCAGCAGTGCAGCAATGCCTAAGAAATAGCTTCAAACTGAAGTTAAAATGCAGTGCTGAAGTCTTTGAAGCTTTGCTCTGCTTTGTTCAATTCCAAACCAATCAATTGCTGGGATGATGTCATGACAAATTAAATGATCTGTCTTGGGTTAGCTTTTTACAGTACTGATCAAATAATATATATATATTTTTTACTTTCCTGACAGATTGTACTTTTCTGAGCTGCAAAAGCAGCAGTGTTTCGGAAGCGCATGCGCGACACCCACTGACAGTCGGCTCTTTGACACAAATGGCCGACATCTTGTTGTGTATATGAGTGCGTGTGTGTGGCTGTGAAAGAGAAAGACACATAGAGCATACTGCAGTTATCTTAGCTCAGAGGCTCTGAGGTTGTCACTTCTTATCAGTCTGATTGGTACTCAAACTTTCACAGTACCTTGACTCTCCCTCCTCACTCATTACTTTCCTCACTTCACCGCTCCCATCTTTCTTTTACTATGGGAAATCGTGGGCACCCTGTCTCTGTGTTCTCGTGACCTAAATAATATGCTTTTCTGATTCACTGGGCTCTGTTTGCTCAGTCAAAGGTGCCAGCTAAATGACTTTGGTTCTAATAGCAACAAAAGACACAAAAAGGCAAGGCTTGTATTGAAAAACATAATGTAGAACATTTAGGGTTCTAGCCAAAAATGCAAGAGGAGCATTCTGAATGAGCTGCAAATATTCCTCAAAATGGCTACTATGGAAAAGTTCCCAGAAGAAAGAAGAGAATAAGCAAAGATGTAGAAGCAAATGTTGAGGTGAACATAACTTTTCAGTTTTTAAGAAAATTCAGGATTCAGCTACAAATGTGATGTTTGTCATGTCACAATGACAAGGGAAAAAAAAACAAATCAATGACGCAAATATTGTAAATATTGGAGAGTTTGAATGTTTTTTGTGAATCTTGTGAAACATACTTGTTGCTTTGTGGTATAAACTAAAAATTTTTTATATATACTACAAAACGTCTGCACAGGAATGGAGAGTTTCCTAAATCTAATCATGTGGTTTGGTGCTTAAATCGATGAACATTTGAAACATTTAAAACTAGAGATGAATCAAAGAGGCTTTGTCCAGACTTTGCATATCCTTTAGTCTGACCTGTCGATTGATTTGTAGATTTTTCTTTACTTTAGAGACTAAAAACATAACAGAAATGACACAGGTTTCTTGACTAAGATGTAGTTTTGAATCAACAGAAAAAAATATGCGATGCATAGGGGCGCAGCACCAGAAGGGGCGCCAAAACACCATCTGGAAGGGGCGACGCACTGATGATGTTTTTCCATACACTTCAGCGCGCCCTTCGAGTGAACGTCGCTCCTTCACCCCAACACATTTTTAAAAAAATTTTAAAAAAATTAAAGCGCATGTTGTTGGATGACATAGAAACTGAATATATCAGAATTATATATATAGAATTATATATATAGAATTATATATATATATATATATATATATATATATATATATATATATATATTGCTGTGGTCCAGGATATACAGCTCTGACATTGGGATGTCATTCGGACTAGAGAAGTGTGGTCGGATGGTTACAAAGAGAGGGAAGGTCGTCTGCACAGAAGGGGTCTCACTCCCAGAAGGAACAATAGCAGACATAGAGCA
>CAEGAF010047798.1:0-14443 GCA_903067075.1 Micropoecilia bifurca
CTGCACATCACCTCATTGCAGCTGTTAATTACAGCGGATGATCTGTAATGCTATGGGCCTTTCGAATACATGGATCTACTACTGAACCGAAATGTGTTTTTATTGGGTAATTCATTCAGATATGGATAGAAAAAATATGGCCAATTAGAAGAGGACAAAAGAGAGGATACTGGATGATATAGAGAGATTGTCTGAATACAAATTATCTAAGAGCCCTTGCTTTATTGTACAAGTGATTTTTTTTCTTTTTTTAAGATTTTATAGCATGAAATCTAGTAGATGAATGCGCATAAACAAAGTAGATTTTTTTTCTCAACTCTTCAAGAAATGTGTGCTTGTACAGTAAGGAGATGAATTTTACTTTTTTTACGCATCTCTTCTAGAGGTGCCAGTAACTGTGCTGCAGCATCCACTATACCATATATACTTATGGACACACTGCACACACTAATGGATTTGCTGTATGAATTGGTGCAAACGGGGAAAAACACTCCCATGCAGCTTCAGTTTCTGCAAAGCTGCAAAGGTGAGCAGTTGTTGAACTGTCATATACAACAGCAGCACATGTTTGCAGCGGCTTGATGCCTGTGGGCATGTAATGTGAGAGGCAGGAAATGAATTTGACCCCGCTGGTGTGCTGCCAGGTTATACATTTGGGATGCAGTCCAGGAAAACGGTGATCTATTTATCATTCAGCACTGCTGTGGACTTGTCGCGAACGGAGTCATTCTAACATGGAAAACGTATTTGCTGCGAGATGTAATTTATCCTTTCTGTATCACCTTAGCTTTCTTAGGTCTTTCCTCCCGAGTGACCACATACATGCTCAGCCTAATGCGCTCAAACTGATTGATGTGTGCGTCTGTCAACAAATACGTCGCTCATGACTGACAGGCCGACACCTGGGCCGTCCATCACATGAGGAGGTTGTAATCAGCTTACGGCAAAAGCCTTTCCTCCACGCCTTGTGTGTTATTAAAGCTCCTCCATGCATGGAACATCAACGCATACGCCTAATCTGCTCTCACTTTATCACACACACACAAGCATGCCACATTTTATTGTTGGACTTCAAAAAACTTATCGGTTAGGTGTCGGTCTCATTTTGAACTGGCGAAAGACAAACTTCTCTGTGTGCTTTTATAGTTACTACATATGTATGTATATATACATTTGTTGTTGTTTGTGTACAAACCAGATTTTACTTCAAGATTAAATGTCCACTTTGATTAGCATAAGGTTTTGAGGACTATTCAAGGCTGTACTGACTGGGCCAAGAGTCGCCTGCATCCTTGTTTTTCTATAAATATGTGGCCCCTGGGGGCATCCTGCCTAATTGGCGGGCTAATTAAAGTGAAATGACAAAGGCGTCTGCTGCGTTGTTGAGCTCAGGTCAGATCTATAAAAGTAATCATGTCTCCAAATACGTGGCATTCATAAAGTAGTCGTATTGATTTTCACGCTCCGGGGAAGAAACACACGTGAAGACACCAAGACGTACAGCTGGGCTGGACAGTTTGATGGATGAACTCTGTGCGCAGGTTGTATCCTGCATATTGGCGTGTGGTCCAAACAAAGAGGTGGACGTAACTAAAACAAAGGGCTGCACCTCAGCATCCATCAGCTTTAACCTTGGGAACTCCAGCCGAGGGCCTAATCTAAGTGTCCACAAAAAAGCTCTGTTTTTGTTACCGCATGATGTAAGCTACTTAGGGAATGCCGGTGGGTGTATCGAGATTCTTGTTAGTTCTCCTGAAGTGCTTCGTCTGATGGGTTTGGTTGATTAATGGCTACCTCATCGATCATAAGACAAAATGGACAGAGGGCATGCAGAAAAAGCATCCCTCTCCCTGTCACTCCCTATTGACTTTAACTCAATAATTTTTTTAATGAATGGGTGGTTATATACAACACTAGTTCCGAATGTATCGCAGAAGATGCAGAACATGTTTTCGACTTACACCAGAGGGGTTAGTTTAGAATTTCACCATCGATCGGCTCCAGAGCGTTCCAAGGCATTTGTACAGATTTTTTTTTTTTTTTTTACCAGAGTATGCATTTTTCAAAAGTGATCGATATCTTGATAGCATGTTTTATTAATACAGCTCAATAAGAAGTGCAACTCTTCCTTAATTGTGTTCCTTCAAAGTTATTGGGGAATGTCTTAGTTGGCTTTTTGTTGTTGCAGTCGGCTACTTTTGATCCTTTCTAAGGAGGCTGCGGATCAATTCTCCCTTTCAGCAGGTCATGCCCTTATTTTGTGTCCACATTGGCATTTCAGCCCAACCTACTTTCATTTTGTACCTGTAAACAAATTGTTTCATAACCGTGTCTTAAGCATTTGGCTCAAGTAAAGAAGAAAATAATAAGATTCCTCTGGGTCAATTTATATATAGTTTAGCACCATAACCACTTTTTTTCCTGCAGCATACTGTGATTATTGATTACTTAAATCAAAGAAGTACGAAACTTTCATGTGTGTACAAATTGATTCACAGTCCGTATGAATCGCCCAGTGTGAGGTTACTACTTATCAAATGCAAACCTTTTGCTTGTGGAAAGCTGGTATATTTCAAAAGTTCTGTATGAAAACCTTGTTCCAAAAAAGTTTAGGTGCATCAAGAAAAAAAATCTGTATCACAAACTTTTTTTTTTACCCCACAGAAGTTGGACGCAAAACTTTTATGTTCCAGAAGAGTAGTCTGAAAACTTTTTTTGTCTTAACAAAAGTCAGTATCAAAAGTTTTTAGCTTTACAACAGTCTTTTATGAAAACTTTGTTGTTCCAAAAAGTTGAATTTACCAAAGTGCAAAATGGCAAGGAGGTGACATGACCAACACCTTTGTATCAGAAGTGAGCACAACCCTTAAAATGTTACAAAAAGCCTCTTTGGGGTGGCTGTTCCTTTCCTACCTTCGCTCCCACGTCTGAATCTGTTTCTCTGTATTTCTCCTCAGTTAACTTCTCTGTCTCCTCCACCGGAATTTGAAGACCACCCACAATCAGACAATGAAGTAAGTGTGTGCAACTCGCTTATTCCCAAACCTGCATGTTTCTTGATCCGAGACAGCAGCTTCTCTAAATGTTTGAATAGTAATCCACCAACAACCTGAAGGGCTAATGATTAAATCAGTCTAAAAGCATTTGGTTGTCTCTCGTTCAAAATCTGAAATACTCAGACTGATCAAAGTCTCAAAGAGTTCTCCAGTACCATGTCAATTTACCCCAGGTAGGTTGGGACCCTTGTCGTAAAACATTGTTTCTGATTCATTAAACCCTATTTTTATTTTAGAAAAACAAAATTGGAGATTTTTCACTTAGGACTAGGATAGTATTAGATTAGCTTAAAAACAACTGTATATGAACTAGTCAAATATGGACTCATTTACAGATCATTTCAAGCACAGTTTATGATTTTTGGAACTTGGATTGTAAAAAAAAAAGAAAGAAAGATAAGAAAATTGGAGTTTGTCCAGAAAAGATTTCTAAAACCTTGTCTTGTCTCAGGTTCTTGAAACCCATATCAAGTATCATATTGTTATGTCTTTAATGTTCCTTTTTTTTCTCCCTCATTTAAGTCACCGCTGTACTCTACTGTTAATAAGACGAACTGCAACCAGGCTTTTAGCGAGGACGACAAAGAGCACGACTACAGCAGCATCGCAGAGATCAAAGGTATTGTCCCGAACTCGTCCTCCAGCGACCTCTACGCCACGGTCCACGACATCTACGCTCAACCTGACGAGCCCCAGGCGGGCGAAGAGCCCCCAATGGACAGCTCAGATCCCGGCTACGAATCGATCCGCATCCCAAAGACTAGTAGCTCCGATGACGATCACGGAGCCGGGAACGGCAAGCCGGAGCCCGACTACGAGAGCGTGGGAGAGCTGGGCCTCAGTCGGGAGATGTCCCGTCTTTGAGTCGACTGCCTCGGCGTCGCGTCTTATTACAGTAGCACTTTGAAGCAGCTGTTCGGGATGCCTTTAATGCAAACTGCTTCTCACAGTTTCCTTATCGAGTGTACATCTTCTTTGTAGCTTAGGTACGGCTTATTCTATCCGAACGTTACTTATCAACCAGAGCGAGACATCGGTACTGGCAGGCCTTAAAAACTCTGGGTTGTTTAAAATTATCGCAACATATTCTGGTCGACAGAGAGAGGAAAAAAAAAAAGAGATATTCATCTAGTGCCATATAACTTGCATAAAAGTCATTCACTAACTGTATTATGTGAAGGATAGATTATTTGTATGGCTTCTCTGCAGCAGCTAGTTTTTCAAGCTTCTAGATAACTATCATATTTCACTGAAGCATCAAGCACCATATTTTTAAGCCTTCTTCTGTCAAGTTTGCAGCTCCTCCACCGTGCATTCTCACTAGATGTTCCTGTGAAAGGGGTTCTAGCGGAAAAAGAGTAAATCAGATGAATCTGAGACTGCTACCTTCTTTAGTGGGCTTGACATTTGAAAGGTTGGAAACTGAAGGAAAAAATTATGTTTTTCATTTAAACTTTAGAGTTTCATAGTGCATTTTGACCTTTCTATAAACTTTACGGCCCACAGCAACAGGTTTTGTATAAATCATATTGTATTTATTTGAAAATGTTTATTATTGTGTAATTGTGAAATGTTTCTGACTGTGTCTGTGAGAGGATTTTATAGAAGTTTCTTGCGTTTTCATTGAGATACTAAATGAAAGTTAACAGAGGGTTTGATGCCACTTAGGTACGCGTTCCTTTCATTTTATTGTCAAGATGTCAACTTTCACAAACTTTGAAGTACTTATGTGTTTAAATGATGAAACACACTTGCCTAAATGTATTCTTTAACAGGTTTTTGTCTTTTTGGTACAAGAGACAGTCTTCATCTTGCTTCAAAGCACTTGAATTATTTTAATGGTACTACAGAAACCATCACCACAGATCAGTTTTTAAAGCACCTTCAACATTTATTAGCACCTCTAATGAAGACCTGCACAAAGCCTTAAAAATATATTAATTTGCATTGCAGGAGCATAACTCCGCTCTGAAATGTTCACAAAAATGTGCTTTGGACATATATCTTACCACCTTTCTTACAATGTGTGTGACAAGATAAGCACTTTCTTCACAGTATTGAAAAGCGTAAATAGATTTTTTGACTTGGAATAGGAAGAAAGATCTGGTAACTTATCTGGAAAATAAGTTTCCAGATTTGTTTTATTATCTAAAAGACAAAACCCCAGAATGTCGGAAAAATTAGTCCTGCATACATTTATCTTTGATTTGTCACATTGAAATATAGGCTTCAGTCGTCCTTTTTATCATTCGTATTTTTTTTTATGTCGGTGACAGAACCCTTATTTAAATGTTTGTCCAGAAAGTAAAAATAAGAGCAGTTTCACCTTATTACCGTTTAGAAGCTTTTAGATCAATGATTTCACATTTATATGGTTTTCGATACCCAAGGACCACAGGGCCAGCAGATTGAATTTTTTGCAGATTGCATAAGATCACAAGCTGCTTTCCAGAATCTATGTTCAATGTAATGTAGTGCAATCTGGGTTTACAAAGGAGTTATACATTTTTAAAAGAAAGGTGATCTACGTTGTCAGAAAAACTATGAAATTGTCCTTTATCACATCTCTGAATCATTGTGATTTTTAGGATCTGTGGATGATCACACTACTAAGGAAATCAAACTAGTGAGATGTTTTTTTACTCCAATGTCCAATATGTTGTAAAACCACAAAAATGATCTACAAATTTGTTTTGAATGGTGTAGATTTATTTTTTTTTAATTTAGGAATTGACACTCCCTGGGTAAACATGGGGGCTCGTTCAGCTTTGATTTTTCCAGCGCTTTTACAGTATAAAATTGATCTGACTGTTTCAATGGTAATCTTTAGGTGGATTGCTATTTTGTTTTCCTGTCTTCTAAATATCAACACACATCTGGCTCACGTGAACCGTATGTTCTCTCGTCTTTCTCAAATTAGAGTGCCTCAGTGAAATTCGCCAATGTCTCACACCAGTTATATCGCAGGGAAAATTGGATTTCCCTCTATTAATATTTTTAGTGTTATTTTACATTGCTATTTTAATAAATACTGTGATTAAATTTAGTAAAATATACATTAAAAATGAATCAGTTTTACTATAAATCTAATGGGACATTTTACAATATTTTATAAGCCAAATAATTACTACTCAAGTGTTTTTTTTTCCTTAACTGATCAAACATTCTCAAATTAAAGGCTGAATTTGTGTGTGCGTGTGTGTGATTATGCTACTCCATTATAAGATGCATTTATTTTTAAGTCTTTTGACACATCTTTGATGTGGGTGCCAATGAATTAAGAAGGTTTGTAAGTGTAAACTTTGAGCACATGATGCATTTTAGACCCAACTACTTTACAGCTTGTACTGACGAAATGCCAGCTAAGGTGTGTATATAGTAAAATCACTATTTTAACCAACTGTTATTCACAGGAAATGCTATGTAATCTTGTACCTATTTGTGAAATGTCAATATTTTTTTTTATTTAAGAGCAACTATGAATGTCCATCTTATTTTTGTTTTTTTTAGTTGATTGTAGCAAAGTGACAACTAATCAGATGTGAGTGAAGTGGTACAATTATTTTGGTACAAGCATTGAAAGATGAGTTTGGTACTTCAGTTTGAAAAAAAAAAGTCTTTAAGTATGTTTACTTGGTTGTAATTTTGCTGTATTTTTTATCCCTCTTTGCCACAGTATACTCCCCTTGCAGAAAATTACTGTCAGCTGTTTTCACCCACATCCAAATATTAAAGTGTTATAGTATCTCCAGCTAGTTTGTTTCATGAGACATGATGGAGCTTGTTTGTGTTTTAAGCACACACAGTCGGCCTGTTCTGACAGGTAATCGATTCTTAAATGATGCACATTTTTAAATACTCTTCTCCTAATACTTGATCTTTGAATGAGTCCATGCATTTCACCCATGCTGCTCTACAGATAAAGACCACCAGGAAAGTACACATTTCAACAAGAACGTGATGGTGAGTGTTATTTATACCCTCCTGTGTAAGAAGAGCAAATATTTGAGGGTATTGCTCCCCTATGCAGTAACGTAGCTGCATATCAGGTAATCAGATTTAATGTTTTCAGAATGCTATAAAAGACCTCTAAGGAAATGCCAAATGGAGACGTTTTAGTGCCAAATCTAATCAGGACAACATATATTAGTAGACCTAAACTCACTTCTGCTCCTTCTTCTCCTATCCTGGTCATATATAAACACAGATTTTCCCCTGCAGGGAGGGCAGGTCTAGTTGAGGTTTACAGAAGTGCACCCCTCCCTCTGATGTCTTTTCTTTAGCTCAAGTCCTCCCCTAATGAGGCCGTTTGTTCCTCCCGAATAGGCAGCAGACAACTCTGTAGTGACACCCGCCTTTGATCAAAGGGCAAAGCCCGTTTTGGCAGTTACTGTCACATCTGCTGCTGCGCCACATCAAGTTTCCAGGCTTTACAAGTAAATATTTTATCACATTGTTCTATTAAACAATGAAATAAAATTTGTGATTTGTTTTTTTTTCCATTCTGAGGAGCACATGCTATGAGCTTTAGACTATATATGATTTTTGAAAATAAATCTGACATTTTGGATTTGACAATAACGTAACTATAGAGTAGAAGGACTGATATTGAAGTACATACAAGTCTAACCATTCCAGGTTTTCCAAATGAAAAATTAGTAACATCCCGTCCAGTTCCTAGCATTTTTGCACACTACAAGTTTCCACGTATTTTAAAATGATTTTGTGTGATTGACCAACACAAAGTATTGTATAATTGTAAAGTGGAAACATTATGCGTAGTTATTGACATTTTTCTGAAAAATCTGAAAAGTGTGGCATGTGTTTGTAGTGCACTTGAGTCAAGACTTCATAGAACCATCTTTTTCTGCAATTACATGTCCAAGTCTGGAAACGAACATCTTGGGCCATTTTTCTTTCCTAGTTATCTCAAGCTCAGTCTTTCCAAGAATTATTAATTGGCTTGACATCTGGGCTGATGTCAAGCCATCAGCTTTATTACAATTATTACAACTTCACAAAATGATCATGGAGAGTGTCATGCTTTCAGGCGCGGTGCCTCCTCTGGTTTCTGGAAGTTGAGTAGTTGGAAGTGAATACATCGGTGTCCTAGAACTTGCTTTCAAAGAATAAAATGGCAAAGTCAAAATTATTTTAAGTTATGTTTGAGATATGCAACACTTATGTATAAACTGAGAATAACATACATACTTGATTGTGCTGTAAAATGCCACGATATACCTGTAAAATACATAATCCAGCCTCTTTAACTTTAGGCCAATGGCCTTGGTTGATGGAAAATGTACATGTGGTGAATAACATCATTTAAGACCATGGTTTATTTGAGCACAGAAAAAAACTTAAAAATGGTTAGAGTTCACCAGGAATAAATGCTGGTGGAGCTATTATGAAGCAAAAGATGACATGACATCATATCCTTGATTTTTTTTTTTACAGTTCCAATTCTGACAACTTGTGGGGTTTAATAACAGACAAGCAGTGACATTGCTAATGGCTATTAGCAGTGAATGCTAATAATGTATATCTTTTCATTCTCTATCAGTGGTAGTGATGAGCAGAAATGGAAAAGAAAAAAAGCATTTTTAGACTGGTTGCAAGTTCTTTTCTTGTCTACAAACTTTCTGAATTAGTGTAAACTTTTCTCTGCTTGAAAATAAATAGGCGGTTGGTGGTGGAGTTTGAGACAGGGTGGGGGGCATCAAATCATGCCAGAACCACCACTGGTTGACTCACTAATACATCCTCATGCACTCCATTTCATATTTCAACCAGATCACAGTAATTTACGACTCCCATGGCACTTTAAAAGTAGGTCACACATCCATCTATAACTAGGTTAAAGAATAAAGCTTGTCTGTCTGATCTACAATTTTTTTTTCTTGTAGCCTAAATGTCCCCTTTTTCCCCACTTTCCATCTTCCATCCACCCTCCCATCTCGTTTCCTTTCCATCCTTGCGTCATTGTTTTGAATGAAGCACCCTTCAAGAGTTGCATTACCCTCCTTTGCAGGAAAAGGGGGAGCGGTGGGGGCTTGTGGAGGCGTGTGCTTCGTCGTCCAATTGCAGCCCGTCTCGGCTGCCGGACCGCACATGTTTACAGGCAGCGATCCGCGGGTAAAGGCCCCGCTCGGTCGGAGCAAAGAACGGACTGGATTTAGACCACAGTCGGAGCCAGAGTCGTCAAACGGTATTGTCTTTATCATTTTCGACACTTGAAGCTGGTCGGCGATGTGTTTCGCAGGGCAGAATAAAATAATTCGACGTGTTACGAGTCGCCTGCCTTTGTCCGGGACCTTTTTGACTTGATTGTGTCGCCATTTTGTTTAATCGTGAACGAATGTTGATTCGGCTTCAGAAGGTTGTGCTCACTCCGCGTTTTCCCGCCGCCCTCGCAGGGAGCAGTGGGGAAAACAAACAGGTCGAACCGAGGACGATTGGAGGGAGGAAGCGGGTTAGACGTGGAGGCTGTTTGGTAGCGAACGGTTCGTCTTTATGCCGTACGGCGCTAATTCAAAGTTCCGCGGCTCGAGTCCCCTGCATTCGGGACGCAGTTCGGAAGTTTCTGCCTCCCCCACCGAGCATGTTGTCGCTTTCCAACATTTTCGTCGAGGTTGTTGGAGCGCGTAGTCTACCCGCTGCGGTCTTGTGCCATTTCCCGACGTTTTGCTCACCGCCGGCCGTGTTTCGACGTTTAATGAATTAAAGTTCCTGCGTGGGGCGGGGAGAGGGGGGCAGAACGCTCTGAATACGGCGACACACTCGGCGGAGATGCACACCAGGCGCCTGGTGAAGCGGTCCGTCCTCGGCAGCCGCGTTTACGCGACGAGCCCGACTGGGGACGGTGCCCCGGTGACAGGAGTGGTCCAGGCTGTCAAGCAGGAAAACAGGGACGCGTCCGCCGCTGGACCCCGGCGCAGCGTGTACACGGTGCTCCTGCAGGACGGAAGCCTGAAGGAGTTCTCCGAGGAGGAGATAGCGGCTGGATCCAACCACACAGCGGCCAAAGGACCGCTCAAGTCCAGCCTGAAGGTGTGTGTGTGTGTGTGTGTGTGTGTGTGTGTGTGTGTGTGTGTGTGTTTGAGGACGGAAAGGGCCCGGACCGGCGGGCTGCGCTTCACTGTTGTTTTGCAGCGTTTAACCGCTTCCTGCACGGAGCGGATTTAACGGCGTCAGCCACCAATGCCGCTCTCTGCAAATGTAGTCGGTTAAAACCAAACATGCGTCAGTCGGAATGTAGCATAGATCCGTTCCGTTGCGTATTTTATCAAATAATGTGCTGTCATGACATTTGGCGATGACACATATGTGGGACAAAGAGGGCTTGATGGGGCCTGCGCGGTGTTTATGTGGGCTGGAGGGAGGGTAGCATGAAGGAAACAAACACGCTCTGACTGCAGCTGCAGCGTTTTGGACCGACGTGAGGAACTCGTTGTACAATTTCGCTCTGAACAATAATCGCATGCAATTTTGTGCATGCACCATTTAAATGCATGGTTTTTTTTTGTCGAATTTGCGTCGTTTTGCCACATTCGTCCATTTAGTGTACAGAATAATCACTGACTTTATAGCTTTTGGAGGCACAATGATCTTTTATTTTTAGGCACTTTGGGAAAACTTGCAGTCTTTTTTTAATTTGCTCTGTAAATAATTAGACTTTTTTTAATGATAGACCACAGGTTCTTGCTTGAATTGCTCCCTTTTTGGTCTCAACAACAGTTGAATAACAAAACAGTAAAGATGCTCTTTAGGCAGAGATTAAAATTGGCCAATGTTACTTTGATCAGGGATCATATGAAAAAAAATCTGAATGTTAGACTGAATGTATCAAAATGATCAACACATCACATTTATTTCGTGAAAAAAGCCAATTTGTCATAATCTAAATTGATACTGAAAAATTGGGATTGGCCAGGTAATTATTGATTTGTGCATTTCTACTATAAAATAAAATAATAGTACAGATGTGTTTTTGTGTTTACATAAAATACAGATTTCAGGGCTCAAGTTGTTTTTTTTAAATAATTTCTGCACGGGGTAGATTAACTCTTAAGTATTTTCAATTTTGTGGCTGAGATGATCGAATTCAATACAGATTCCCTGAAGTTTCCCTTAACTTATAATCACAGTCACATTCTTTTTCACTGTTTTCAGTGGGCACAACACTGACCATCTCCCTACTGAGAGGACCTGCATTATGAACAATGGAAAACTTGACTGGGGTCTCCCATAGGGCGTGTTGCTCTGAGCAGTGAGCAACGTCGTCTACAAAAAAATATAAACCCTGTGAATGGGATGTCATGACGTCAGTTTAGCATGCAGCTATATTGCAATTCTGTCTTAAAATATCAAAAAGTGAGGCAACAATGCTTATCTAATGGCAAAACTTGAACAATAAAGAAGAGTGTGAGCAGGAAAAGGCAGTTGAGTGTTTTCTGTTATGGGGCAAGCTTGTGCTATTCTGTCCTTACAGTAAG
The DNA here is from genome assembly GCA_903067075.1 of Micropoecilia bifurca. Taxonomy (NCBI): domain Eukaryota; kingdom Metazoa; phylum Chordata; class Actinopteri; order Cyprinodontiformes; family Poeciliidae; genus Micropoecilia; species Micropoecilia bifurca. The sequence goes on from CAEGAF010047798.1 coordinate 11,552, forward strand.
GGAGGGACTGAGGAATGAGTAAGACTGAGTAAAGAGCTATTTTTTTTCTCACTCAGAATTGAATTTTTTTCCCCTCCTGTTTGTTTATGTCAGGTTTTGGTGTCACAGATGAAGTAACATGCATTCTATTTCTGAAGCAAAAAGGAAACCTGTGGTCACTTTTGTTTCCTCACATTTTTGACTGTCGGTAGCAGCATTTTGATTCCAGACCCTCTGTTGCAAACGCTTATAAATCCATTACCAACTTAACTCTTTTCAAAGCCACTTATTTTTAAGATCTTGACATAACCTTGGAGACATCGCCAGATGTTTGCCTTGTTCATTTTTCTTTTCTTCATTCGTACTTTGTTCATTTTCATTGCAGTTTTGTGGAAACAAAAGCTGTTGCGCCGCAGCGCTTCAGACACCAGTGCAGGCAGAGTGCAGCTGAGGCTCGCTGCACAATGGTCAAGTCTCTTTCAGCACGACTCAATTCCCACCGAGGTCGAAAACAAGCCATAAAGCGAGGAGTAGGAGGAGTCTGCCCGTGCAGTGTGTGTAGCTTCACGTGTGGCTCCGTGCTGCCTATGGTGTGCATCAGTGTGTGGTATGGCTGTAATTTCCCTCTGGTGTGAGTTATTCCTAAGCCCCAAACTTCTCGAAACCTTGGATTGGGTCCTGTTTTTGAGAGCTTGCAGCCTCGTTTGAGCAGTAGCAGCTGTACAGCCAATAAAGCAGGCACCCTCAGGTTGGCAACGGGTGGCATGCCCCAAAGAATCTGGATGCTTGGCACCAAGCCCAGTCCTGCAAATGAATGCCCCCTCTTTTTTTTTCTCTTTAGGGGGGCTGGTGGGTAAAGTGGGTGCCACTTGTTGACTCGTTCTCTTGCAAAAGTATGTTTTGTACCTCAAACAACAACGATTTTTCTTGATGCTCATAAAAAAAAAAAGACCTGCTTGTTTTTTGTGTTAAGCGTCCGCCAGCGCAGGAGTCAACGGTTGTTGACAGAGGCTGAGTGACTCTTTGTTCTGACGCTGAGGTCCCAGGCATTTCAGCGCCGGCTGTCTTAATTGGTTGGTTGAACAACATCTGGATGAAAACCAGTGTGAACAATCGTGGGTGTGAATGAGTACTTTTTTTTTTCGTATTTATTATGCATCACAATTATCTGATAAAACTCTGTTATTACATTCATATTAGATGTAGTTTTTGTGGTGATGGGTAGAGCTAAATCCATCACGAAGAGCTTTCTCTGATTTTCATTTTTATCTATGAAGGTGAGCTGGCCTGGCCAGATTTTATTGACATGCACTTTCATATAAACATTAGCAAGAACCTGCTCTAAGCCCCATGATGATGTTTGAGAATTTTTAGAGATTTCTTTTAGCGTCTCATGGTCTTGATTTTGGGACAAACTTGCTGGGACGGCCTAAACTGTCCCAGACAGCTGTGTTGAATGTCATCCGCTTGTAGACAGTTATTCATACAGGGATGTGGGTGATCTATATATATATATATATATATATATATATCTATATATATATATATATATATAGATATATATATTACCCTGTAGGTTTAATTTGTATTACAGACTTTAAGAGAAAACTCTCAGCACAATTTGCCAAAGATGAAAAAAAAAATTTTTTCTTTTATATTTGCAGGAAGACACATTGTTATTTTTTACCCCCACATACAGACTGGTCTCAATAAAGCCTATTACTGTGTCCCTTTCCCTGATTAGGTGGTTGAACAGGACAGTGGATATATATAAGGCCTAACTAGGTCAGGTTTGCTTTGTGCATGACTGGGTTTGATGGGAGAACAGTAGAGTGGGTTGTTGGCACGTTGTGTGGATGTCTCTTGATGTTTTTTTGGCCTTATTTCCCGCGTTTTGTCTCTGACTCTCAGCAGAGCTCTGTGCCACATGAAAGCCAATGAGATAAGTGAATAAATGGTCAAATTGCAGCCTGTGCGCCGTGTTGTGTAATTGATGGTTGCACGGTGTGGTCTCTTAACTCCGAGGACCTCTGACACTTAAACAAATGACATGATTAGACCTAGCAGGATGTCGCCGATGCCTGAGAACTGCACACTTTTTGTTTACGAGCTGTTTTCCCTCCGTCCTCTCTGCAGCTGGCGACATGGGACTCGGTTCACGGGCTGAACGGCAGCCTGAAGGAGAGTCGCATAGAGAACGGGATGCAAGGGCTGACGGTTAAAGTGGTCACTCTGTTGGTAAGTGACGTTTGTGTGCGTGGTGTTGACTTCATTTTACTAGCTTTGTTTAGTTTGGAAAAATAAGAACACAAATATTATAACATTTGTTATAATGTGAGAGCAGCAGTAACTCTCACCGGTGGTTTTCTGGCTGACTGTAAACCTCTAGCATACCAAATTGTTGACCTGTGGCTTTGTTTTGTTGTTTATCTCTTTTATGCGCTTGACACGTTTGGTGTTGACTTGGTCACCATCATAATAAGATCTTGATTTTTTTCAGTGGGATATTACATTGTTTAATTCAATAAATTAAATTAAATGTTACCAGGTTCCGTATTAGCCTTAAATCACCACCATGCTTATTGGTTGATATGAGGCGTTTGTGGTCATCAACTGGTGTTTGTTTGACAAGAGGCTATAGATTATGACAGAAAATATCTACTTTGCTCCTATATGGATATATATAGGATATTGTTCCAGAACATTTGTCATTTACTTAGTTAAATTAAGGAGCCATGTTGTTGTACATTACCTTCTAGAATAGAGGTTCTCAACGTGGGGCGGTACCGCCTGGGGGGCGCTTTAACAAAAGGGGGGCGCTGGGATGCCTTAGGGGGGCGTTTGGTCGAAGGTAAACTTTATTGTCAATAATAAAATAATGGTCAGTGCAAAGTAGCCTGCAAGTTATTTGGT
>CAEGAF010047803.1:0-10661 GCA_903067075.1 Micropoecilia bifurca
AGTGAGACTGAGGGAGGCGGAGTCTTGCTGCTACGCCGTAACAAACTAGACGTTAATAAGAGCTATAAGGCTATGGATCCCTATAGTTTAAAAAAATCGATACTCGCGGATGAAAAAGTGATGCTTTCCGAGCGCGGAAAATATCGATATATATCGCCGAATCGATTTTTTTAAATACAGCCCACAAAAGACACATGTAAAACAACCAAAGTCCTGAACTGACCACAAAGGCATGAAAGTTATAAGATGGTCACTTCACAGCACTTTGACTTAAAACAATCACAAAAAGACATAAATAATGACAACAATAAGCACAAAATTACCACAGATACAATTTAGCTCGTCATCAAAACAGATTTAAAAGAACCACTGAAACATGCACAAAAATACGATAACCCCCCCCCCCCAAATAACAAAAATAAGATTAAAAACATAGGGATCAATGAAATGACATGTACTCCTTAAGTTTTGCAATTTTTATGAGTGGTGAATAATTATAAGTGTGAAAAATGTTTGAGTAAAGTTAAAGTGCTGTGGCATTATTTCAAATCACTGTACTACACACTGCCTATTTCTAACACATTTGATTCCATTTATTTGCTTACAATCTTAGCTAAAACCCTTAAGTTTAATAAATCTCAGTAAAGAAGTTTAACTGTTAGAGCAGGAAATAAATTCAGGAGCCGTTACTCGTTATGACGAGATACAAAACGAGAAACTTTCTAGTTTTATCAATACGAGTTTTATGTCATTATGAGAAAACATATCATTTTAACAACATAAAAATGTGTCCCTTGGACAGAGAGGACTTCTAGGCAACAACTGTGAGGTGTTGCCATTTAACTCTTACAACCTCTCTCATTTAAATGAGAACAAATTTAGGTTTTAATGACATATAAATCTAGTTTTATGTCTCGTTAAAACAAGGTTTCTCATTTTAAAGAGATTCTGCTCCTGTATTTATTTCCTAGGTTTGGCATTTAAGCAAAAATGTTCCGTATAACTTCCGTATTTTAGGAAACGTGAACACAAAAACCTGTCATTGATTACAAGGTTTTTCTGTGGCAGCAAACATTGGCAGAGATCTCTAGCCAAGTATTACAGCGAAGCTCACAGATCACAACGATCCGTGCAGTTAATTACAGCTGGTCTGTAGAGCTTGATTTATGTGATCCGTCTGATAGATGCCCATCTCTGTGAAGCCATTTGTCTTCCTCTTCCTCTTCAGAGACTTTCCTCTCATATTAGCTGCTGAAAGAACTTCTAATGGGCTTCAGTCAGAACTGTTCATTACTTGTTCCTATTAACTTTTCTTTGCATGTTCTCCTCTATCTTCTGGTTCTCCAAGTGCTAATTCCTCATTATATTTATAGCTTAATTGTGCCTTTGGCACTTTGACTCAGCAGACTTGTTCTTTTTAAGCATTGCTGCCCTAACCTCTCATCCAGGTGGACAAATGGGAGGAGTCGATTTGGGTTTTTTCCTTTTCTGTTCCCCTCAGATCGGGCCTTTGAAACCAGATGAGATCTTGAGGGTTTCCTTCCAAAAGTGAATGATAGGAGTGAAACAGTGGGAATGTTTTGGCAGGTGGCTGGTATTAACATGCTCACTTGGCTCTGCACAGCCTCTTCCCAATTATGATTTCTCCCAGTATGGAGCCCTAGCTTATGATGCGCTACGTCTGCAAGATCTATCTGTTCTCACTGGCGTCTCCAGCAGAAAGCTAAATAAATGTGCAATGTGAATGAAGTTTGAAGTTTTGATTTGATTCTGCTAGAGGTGTGTGATGCGGGATATTCTGGTATCGATCCGACACCAAGTGTCCGTATTGCTGATACTGATACTTTTTATTTAAGCACAGTATATCAAACTTTGTAATTTTTGGTAGTTTTGTAGTAAGACAGAATGTGGACAAAGTTTATAGGTGTCGACAAAATACTTCAGTAAAATATTAACATGACTTGTACTAATTTTACCTAAATAAAAGTGCAAAAAAAATCATCATTTGAGAGCAAATAGGAAGAACAATCTATTTTTTAAAAGAAAAACTACAAGGTAAAAATAAAACAAAATTTCAATAGGAAATCTATGACTCAAGTATCTAAAATAAAACTAAAATTCAAAACACTGACAATTACTTCAATTGAGATTTCTGTGACAAATGGAAGAAATGAAAATGAACAAAGTTCCTGATAAGGAAGTAAGCACAAAATTGAAGTGTTTGCAGGTTTTTTTATGTGACATGTTTTGATGTTCAGTGTTCAAATATAAAAGGAAGTCCTCAATCATATTAGCATAAGATTCATAGTGTTGCTAATGTTTGAAGGTGGAAAATCTTGTAAAAGTAATGTTCAGCTGAACCACGGGAGTCAGTTTCATCTGTGTATTTAAGTATTATAATTTGCACTTGGTAGTTGATTTCAGATGTTTTTTGTTGGCCAAGTTTAGTTCACATTTATATTAATTTATTTGTTTTATATTTTCTTTGACACGGGTTGTCTGATTTTTGTATACATTTATATGTGAATATATATTTTATTCTGGTGACTATATATAAAAGGATATTAAAAAAACTGCTTTGAAGTTTTATATTTGTTTGAATACGTCCAATATAAAAAAAGCTGAAACTGTGAAATATCATCTGTGATGTCATTATTGATAAATTAATCAATGTATCGTGATTTGTTTTTGGCAGTATTGCTCACCTGTACACAGATGTGTCGATCAAATCAGATACATATTTGGTATCGATATTATCAATATTTTGGATCAATCTACCTAGCTCTAGTTTCATTCCTTTTTTAGACATTTGCCAGCAATCTAAAAGGTGTTGTAGACTCTGTCTGGTCTGTTCTGCAGTTTTCTGCATAATCACCTCCAACTGTGTAGTCATGGTCGTCTCCTCCCCGTACTAAATGTTAATTCAGCTCTGTGAGCAGACACATGGAGCCCCGTCTGAACACACACACACACACACACACACACACACACACACACACACACACACACACACACACACACACACACACACACGCGTAGACACACTTACACACACACCAACTATTAGTTGGGACTGCTGGGGGATCGGTCATCCCAAGTGCATTGGCCTGGTGTTGCTTCCACACAAAAGGCTGACTCTGACCCAAATCTGTCTTTACATAAGTCTCTGCATGATGGAGATATTGCTCAAAGAATCCCCCCCCTCCAGAAAAAATTAATAAATAAGAGATTATTCAAATATCACAATACTAGTGAGTAATGCTGGAGCTCATGAATAAAGGGCAGAGCAGAAGCACGGAGAGATAAAGCTCTACAAGACTTCCTAATTGATCTCGGAGGAAGGCTGTGTAATTGATCTGGCAGACATGGCACAAAACCCCGCAGGAACCTCAAACTGGGTCAGAGTACAGTGGCCATATGTGGGGATACTGTGATGTAATGGTGGATCCATATAGAAGGTGAAACAGGTGCGCTGGGACACAAACACAGTAAACATCTGCCTTTGAAGTGACTAATTGACAGACTCCTCTGTATGAACACCTGCACTTCTCATAACAACAGAAAAAGACCCAAAAAAAGATACTTACGTGCCATATTGCGAAGAAGATAAGGGAAACACAGAGGACCAGAGACAGCATGTAGCAGAAAGCAGCAAAAGTGAACATAATTAACGGGGGAAACGGTGAAGAAATTTCCGAGGAAGCACGAGGCCGCTGAGGAACATCTAAAACCGAGGAAAAACAGGAGGGGAGCGAAGCGAAGCGACGGGGGGAAAGTTCTCACGGTGCCGTGGACACCATGACTTCGCGGCGACGGCCAGCCGCGCGTCCACTCAATCTTCAGCCGCTCTCAGATCAGCGCCCCCCGCTGCATGGTAGTGTCCTGGCGAGGCGACCGTGGAATCGCAGCGACGGCCGGCTGATGAGGGGGAACAATCATCCGTGATGTGGAGCGAATGTGCGGGTAATCCATTCATTGAGCGGCGGCTGAAGGCGGCCAGCCGGAGCCTGCGCTGAGCTTAGCTGCGGCGGCGTCATGTGAGGCTGCTCCGCGCGAGCGCTTCGTGCGTAAAAGCTCACTCGCTCTCTCTCTTTTTGGCGGCGCGCGGGTAGATAAACAGCAACATCAAAGAGCGGTAAGCGCGTGCGGAACTGTGAACAGGTGGAAATAAAGGAGCAGCACCGCTCCGCGTGCGCGTGCTGCAGAGCCTGTCTTTAAACCTGCAATTAAGCGGCTGATTTTGAGTGTTTGTGTGTGAATGCTTATTTCCCCCCTGCGTAAAGACGTGCGGTCGCGTGCCTTAGTGTCTTTTGATATCAGGGATTGAAAACAACTGAGTTAATTAATTTTTTGAAGGAGACCTGACAGATTGCTCCCAAACATTTACGTCCAGGTGTTGGCTTTTCAAAAAACTCCATGTTCCCGGATAGTCAAAGACTCCTCCAAATAAAACCAAATGTTAGGTGAAAGAAATGATCAATTGCAGCAAATATTTAGCAATATGGACTGAAACCAACCTTATGAATTAATTTAACCAATATTTTTAAGGACATATGAGCCGCATAGGGCTTTAAAGAAACGTGATATTACTGCCACCATCTGGTTGTTCTGTAAACTGCAACTACCTTAAGGATTTTTTTTTAATCCAAAAAGTATCAGAAGAACACTGAGTCGGCATAACATTATGATTAGCATGGCCACCTTGACTGCTCTGACTCTGTTTAACTTCATACTCAGGAATCTCTTGTGCACTTTAAATTCTGTCACCTTTTTATAAGAGCCGGAATTCAAGGGTAAAATGGACTTTTTGAGCTTTGTATCAAATTATGTTATTTCCTTGTCACAAGCATGCCTGTAGTGTTACTTTGATTCTTTCATGCATTTTTGAGAAATTCTTTCATTTCCCATGCCATCCGTTGAGCTATGAAAAACTGGGTGGACTTAGCTCCGCCTCTGAGACACAGCTCCTCCTCTGAGCTGCAGATTCCAAGCTTCTGCCTCACAGAGCAACCTTCCTCTGCGATCTCCCCACTCAGCTCCTTCAGACTAGCTAGCAGCAAGTAGCAAACATCTCTGCATCTCCTGAGCTCATCATAGGAGCTACCGCTCAGTGCAATGCTTGTAAAAATGCTAAAGAGTTAATAGAGGAGCGGTTTGATGGCTTCCTGAAGGCAGAGTGTCATAAAAAGCACGAGTTTCTTAAAGAGACAGAGGCCCAATTTCAAGGCGTTAAATTTCAAAATCCTTTTGAGTCTTATTTGATATACAGAGCATTTTTATAATAACTGAATGTTGGTGAAATTGATTATACTGTAAAACCGCACTATGTGTCTGGAAAATACTTAACACACTGCCCTTTATCTTCTTGTCATCGGTTCCCTGCTCCTCCCTTGTTTTATGTTGCACCTGCTCAAAATTCCTCTCATTTCTACTTGCTACTGATTCTGATTTATTCCACCTGTGGAAGAAATCCGCAGGTGGATTTCTGATTGTGGTCACTTAGAAATTTCACACTGAGTGTGGTCACTCAGTGTGAAATTGTCCTCATCCTTGTCTGAGCCTTTAACTGTTCACTGGTAAAAATGAGCCTTGGCCCATTGGTTTCTTCTTTGAGGTTCAGTTTTGGGAAGCCATCTACCCATTACATCTGGCCCTTTTCAAAGTCCTCCAAATCTATTTGGTTGTCCATTTTCTTCCTAATTCTATCACTAAAAGATTGAAAATATTAATTATTGCTGCCTAATATGCCCTTCCCATGAACATGTTAATTAATGAGGTAATCACTGCAACAACCTGCAGCTGGAGACAGAGCAGCCCTGGTCACTGAAATTGTTGCACACCATCCTGCCTTCAAAATATGAAAATATTAATAGCTTTACACATTAAACAATCACTTTGATTTATATAAAGACAAAAAACGTTTGTATGGCTGTATTTGGCCGGTAAAACTAATGCATTCCAACGGTCTTTAAGACAGATCATTAAAACCAGAGTTTTTTATTCACAGGAAACTTCAACTCTTCTTAACCTCATAACACACACATAGTCTCCGTGACTGTTAACCACTCTACTGTCATATTGTTGTTCCTCCCTGATGCATGAGGTGATATGACAGCTCCAACGGCCACTTTGTGAGGCGTCGAGAAGTCATCGTGTCAGTGTTCATCAGAGTCAGTCAGTTGGCCTTTTGGGAGAAGAGGCAGACAGAGAAAGGTGAGGACAAGACTTTAGCTGAATGAGGTGGATGTCAGCATCATTGCTCAGCATTTTCTGATATACAGTGAACATGGTTTGCCTTTCTGTCAGGCTTAGTTTCCCAGAGCCAAAACATAGCCAGCCACTTGTAGGGTGGATTTTAAAGAAGTGTCCATGACTCTTAACCACTCCGCTGTGATATTGATATTGTTGTTCTTCCCTGATGCATGAGGTGATATGACGTTTTTATTTATAAATGTAAAAAAAATCAAATCAAAATAAAGTTGAATTTAATTAATTATCAACAATAATTAGTAATGAGTAATTAGAAACTCATTTCAACCAGGAAAGACTCACGGAAAATATAGCGATCAAAATGTTTTATTGACATAAATTAAATAAAGTTCTTTGGCGCATGATTCACAGATAATTCACAGATACTGTTCAGATATTGTTCTGTGAATTACAATAAAGATGGATGAGGATTTGCGAAGCTGATTTGAGACGTCTTCCCCCTGGGCCCATATACTGGTGGTGGAGGTCGGAGAAAGGATAGAAGCCTGAAGGAGCCAGGATGAAGAAGCCTTCTGCCCCTTGTGGCCCCTCCAGAGATGGATTGAGCATGGCTATAAAGTGGACGGTGCCATGGATGAAGGCCCTTAGAAATGGAAGCTTGATTGGTGATTAGCTGTGTCAGTGCCTGGTCCAACGCTGATAGGCTGGCAGCAGATGGTGATTAGATGATGCAGGTGAGGCTGAAGAGTCTTCCAGCTTGAATTTACGCCTAGGCATCATTTTAATCTGGAGAGACTCACACAGAGAAAAACAGCAATTAAAAAGTTTTATTTACATAAATAAATTAAAAGTTTTTTGGCATTCAGACCCCAGCAAAAGACATTGTGCTGTGAATGGCAATATGCTTGGATGAGCATTTGCGATGCTGTTTTGAGACGTCTTCCTCCCTAAAGTGAGTGTCAAGGCTGGGGACAAGTCCAAGACTCAGTGAAAAGGGAATGAGAGGATAAATAATAAAGGAATTAACTAAGCTAATGTGAGACTTTATGGACTGAAAATTACAGGCATGATGTAGATGAATGTAGATAAGAGCAATAATAAGGTGTTGGAGAGAGGTTGGTGGTTAGGGACTATGAATGGAAATTTAGAAGGCGTAAGACGATGAGATGCTGGCAGATAAAGACCAGCTGTTGGGGAGACTGGGATAACATGAAATGATGTAATGATGGTAGATGAAGCCCAGCTATTAGGGATGCTGCGATGAAGTGAAACAATGTGATGCTGGAAGATGGACTCTACCACAACTGCTTGGGTGAGCATAATGAGGAGTTCTATGTCTAGAATAGACCAGTTAAGGTTCAGACTGGAACATGAGAGGACTGTGACGGCTTTGTCCGCAGATGCTTTGTGGTACTGATAAAATAAGGACCGACCATATTTCAGATAGAGATCAGCGATGAGAGCCAGATAAGCATTTAATTTGATTCTCCGATCAAGAAATACAGAAGAGATTACATCTCTGAAAACACTGAACGCAGCTAAAAACTGCACGATTGAGAAAAAGCGTGAAAAAGCGTGGGTCTGAGGATTTGAGAATAGCAGAAAACGTTTTAGTTGATGTAACACATTGATCAACTTCAGAGAAAGGTAGGAGCATAGATGCAAGATTAGCATATGGCACCTGTAAAATTTTTTACACATAGCCTGGATGAGACATTTGAATGCATAGGTTTATAAGTCACACCTGATAAGGGCAGGGAGATAAAAAAAACTAATGAGCTGGAGAGAAAATAAAATAATGGATGCAACATGAAAAGATACTCTTAAGGCATATAATAGGTGTTGGTAATGATAAAAGCCAGGGGGGCGGGGTTGGAGAGCAGGCTGACCAATGACAGATGCAGAAGTGAAGGAAATTGTAGACATGGCGATGTCAACTGCGATGGTCCAGGTGAGTTGAGAGCATGGTTATAGAACACTGGAGAAAGTCCATGGAGGTGATGAGTGAGGGTAAGAGGAAAAGAGCTCCGGCAGCAGGGCGGGGAGATGAAGAGTGATGACCTGAAGAAGAGCCGGACACTTTGGAGATAGAATTTGGAGCAAGAGAGTGAGAGTGGAGACTGGAGGCGTGCAGCCAGGTGAATGCTGCGGGGAGCAGGACAGGAGGTAGAATGACTGGGGTGCCCGAGGGAGATGACTGAAGAATCAGCTGGATTTTCAGACTCAAAGTCTGACATGAAGAATGCATACCAACTTGCTTGAGGATGGCTGTAAAGTGGATGATGCCATGGATGAAAGTCCTTTTGAATGGAAGCTTGATTGGTTATTGGCTATTTTATCTTTTATTCAATGTCACATGCTGTTTTTGTTAATTATGTAAAGCACTTTGAAATGCCTTACTGCTGAAATGTGCTATACAAATAAAATTTGATTGATTGATATGATGGGGCATGGTTCGATATTGATAGGCTATGGACGAATAAATGTGATGCAGCAATTGGATGATGCAGGTGAAGTTGAGGAGTCTTCCATTTGAATTTATGCCTAGGCTTCATCTTTCTTGCATTGATTTAAAGTCACTAAAGTAGATTACTAAATCCCTTGTAATCGCTTGCCAGTTCCTTCAGACTCTTCAGGTACACAAAATTAAGGAAAAACTTTGGAGGCACAGTGACTAGATCTAAATTTTATTGTTTTTTGTATTTTGGGAATGTTTCCATAATATTATTGTGCTATATGAAAACCATTTCTAATGCATCTACATGTTGTTCTTTGCTTTTCTCTTGGCTAGCTAACGTTATTTGCAACATGGCTATAATTCAGCTACAGTACAGCAAAGTTTAGCAAAGCAGTCAAGAGAAAGCAGTTGTTGCCAATCAGTTTTGGAAATTGTGTATTTGGGAGAGAGCATGAAGCCATTTTTGATGGCTTAGCAAGCTAGTAAAATGCCACCACCTTCTGGCGTTTTCCAAATATGAAGCAAAGAGCTTCACTGGGTCCATGTGAAAGAAGCTCAAGATACATGTACAAGCTGTTGTGGAGTTAAAATAAAGTGTCTTCCCAAAAAATCTGTCAATGTAAGGATGTTGTTTTTCTGTGCATTACGAGTTAATTTAGTCCAAGTGTTGTCTTGTCACTTTTGTGGGTAGTAGCGCCAACTACCTCCACTCTCTCCGCAAGAGTTGGCCAAGCCCTGGAACGCTGCCTCCAGTCCCATCCCCACGGCTTCCCCGAGTCCACTGCATGACTTCTACTCGAGTCTCCCAGTCAGTTCCCTGAACCTCCAGCTAGCATCCCCAATATAATACAATTTAATACTGGACTTTGTAATACAACTTTGCACACTGTTGGGTATGGTAAACTTAATGAAGACTTTATGTATTGAAATAATCATTTCTAGGTGTCTGATTTGTGAATTTCTGTCCACAGAGTAACTGCTTGAAATAGGGACTCCAGTGATCCTAAAGTTTGTCCTGACTGACTGATGGAACATGTCAAATGCTCACTTTCTCCAGTGGACTACCTGAATCAATTGAGGATCTCATCTGTGAAGTCAAGAGTCAGTGTTGTCTTCAGGGTAATTTCAGGCTTCAGTTTATGTATTCCTTGTTTGTGAACGAGTTACCTCAATTTCAGAAAATAGCAGACAAAGAGACTCTTAAAGTTATTGACATGTCAAGGCACACTATTATGAAGCACAAATATTCTATTGTTCTTGATCTTGTCCAAGATTTCAAAGTCCCCAGAGTTTCCTCTGTTACCCACTCTTCCTTGGATGGACATGTGGATATAGATGTATTGTCAAGTGAGTCAATAGGCTCATGGCTTTCTTGGCCTGCTGTCTTTTATGAGCCTAAGTTTCCATATGATTCTGAATTAAAACTTCAGTAGGAAAGTATGGAATACAATCAGAATAGAACTGTACCTATTCCAGATCCAAAGTTGAAGTCATTCTGTTCAGTTTAGTGCAGGTAATTGTGATAAAGAAAAAGAATCAAGTTGCTCAGAGTCTGATCAAGAAGCATCCTTGTCTAACAATGAGGCTTCCACACTAAAGATGGAGCATCGACGACCAGCTTGAAATATAAACTCACCAAATATCAAACCCAACTAAGACAATTGGGGTTCCCAGAGGTGATTGTGAACTCTTTGAGTTGTTGGAAGACGCTGTGCCACCCTTGGTGTCAAAGAGGGTAGAAGTAAATGTTTGCTCAGCATATCCATCAGAAGAAACTGAGGAAAGCCTAGAGGCAATGCGGACATAAAGAAGAGGAACAGTTGAGAGTTGGTGAAACTCAAGATGCAAAATACATTTGCATACAGAAGACAAATGCCTCTTTTCCACCGACCCGGCCGGCTCGGCTCCTCTCGGCTCGGCTCTGTTTCGGAGTGACTGCGTTTCCACCGGCTCTTCTCGGCTCTGTAGCTGGTACCGCCTCCTGGTGGCGGGG